>JAQZBX010006387.1:0-53358 GCA_029593785.1 Cabassous unicinctus | reverse complement strand
AAAAAAAAAATTTTGGTAGCATTGTTATAACTGATATACAAATAGTGAAACATAGCTACTAAACATTGTCAATGGTTTACACTATGGTTCACATTTTAGACCATACACTTTTATAAATTTTAATGGTATTTACCATGTCCTGGGTCCATCACCATAAGGTAAAGAAGAACATTTCCACTGACCACTAAATACCCCATTTGATCTATTCTATTCCTCCAACCCCATCCCCCTGGGCCCACGACAACCCCCTGGCTTGACTCGTTGGATGACAAGATTCATAGTTATATTCAATAAGAGGTCTTGACACACTTGTTTGTCCTCCCCTATTAGGAACCTCCCTTGCTCTTGAGAGACTCCCGCCTATTATTGAACAAATCGTTCCTCCCAAAGATGGGAGACCAACTCTTTCCTGCTCATTATGTCGGTCTCCACCCACTGATACAACACATTATGACAGAATGAACACTCACACACTCCCTAGAAGCCTGCTCCAGGTGTGCCCTGTCCCGAATGCCCCCCCAACAAACACCCTAAACCAATGACCCTTTCTTCTTATATTGCCATAAGAGCATTTCCACCTCTGTACTTTCAACCTCATCCCCACAAATCTCCATTGTTCACCTGGTCTCTCTCCCAACTCTCCCCCCCAGTATCCTGGATCTTCTAAACCACCCTTCCCAATCTACCTACCTGTCATCCCTGCACCACCCAACCCAATAATATCACTACCTTCCTGTCCTATCCCTTCAATACGCAACTACATTCTATCACTTTACCATAGATTACGTCCGTATGGGTGATGGCTCACAACATTCTTTTCTCTTTCTACTTTTTGGAAATTTATCTTTCAGACAATAGCTCTCTGAGACTGCTCAATTTCCTTAATTCATATCAGTGAAGTCATGTACTATTTGTTCATCCTTCAATGCCTGGTTTGCTTCACTCAGCATTAAGGTCTTCAAGATTCATCCATGCTATCCCATGTTTTAGCACTTTATTCCTTCTTACAGCTGAGTAATATTCCATTGAATGTATGGAACCCATTTTGTTATCCATTCATCTGTTGATGGGCACCTGGGTTGATTCTAACTTTTGGCAATAGTGAACAATGTCACTATGAACATAGGTGTGCATATATCTGTTTGTGTCTTTGTTTTCAATTCTTCAAGGTATATACCCAGCAGTGGAATTGCTGGATTATATGGAAGTTCTATAGCTTGTTTTTTGAGATCTTTATTTCTTCATGTGGCATCAATATATTGTCTATTGTCCTTTCCTTTCAACCTGCAGAAATCTTTTAAGCATTTCTTGTTGGGCTGGTTTAGTGGTGACAAACTTCTTCAAATTTTGTTTATCTGGGACTGTCTTAAACTCATTCTCATTTTTGAAAGACCATTTTGCCAGCTATAAAATTCTTGGTATGCAGTTTTTTGCTTTCAGGACTTTAAATCTTATTGAGGGGTCCTTGTATGTAGCATCTTGCTTCTCTCTTGTAGCTTTCAGAATTCTCTTTCTATCTCTGGCATTTGACAGTTTGATTATAACATGCTGCAGCAAGGGTCTATTTTGGAATATCCTGTTTGGCATATGCTGAACATCTTGAATATGTAAATTCATGTCTTTCATTAAATTTGGGAAGTTTATAACCATTATTTCTTTGAATACTCTCTCTGCCGATGTTTCTTCCACTTCTCGGTCTCTCACAATGTGTATATTCATAAGCTTGACCGTGTTTCAGGCTCTGTTTACTTTCCTTCATTATTTGTTCCTTCTCCTCAGACTGGATGATTCCAAATTCCTTATCTTCAAGTTCACTGATTCGTTCAGCTCCAATCTCTCCAGGGAATATATAACTTCTGTTACTGTGGTCTTTGGCTTTGTTTGGTTCCTTTTTTAATCTCCATCTCTCTATTGATATTCACTTTGTTTTCATCTGTTGTTTCCCTGATACCCTTTAATTCTTTGTCCATAATCTCCTTTTAGCTTTTTGAGCATATTTAAGACCATTTTAAAAATGTCTTTTGTTTTTCCAGGTCTTGTTCTCCTCATTGCTGGTTCCTAATATTTTAATTTTGATTTTGCCTGGGCCATCACTTCTTGTTTGTTTTGTAGTCTTTTGCTGAAACTTGGATATTTTGATAATTGAATCATATATTGTTGCTGGAATTTATACTATGAGGCTGCCATTCTTTAAGCTTGTATCCAGCTAGTGTTATGAAAAAGAAAATACCTTTCCTAGTATGTGCCGATTGACCTGGGTAAGTGTTCTTTGGGGCTTATTCATACAATGAGATGAGAGACTAGCTCACAGGAGCCTCCCTAATCCTTTCTGTGTCTGCATTTTGTCTTGGGCTTTTTCATGTGGCCCTAGGAATTCCTTTGTTTAAATAGTTCTGTGTGTCTCCTCTTCCCTATGAAAAGTTTCCGAGGAGTCCCAGGCACTGCACTCTATGTTCTACAGCCAGCAATCCCTTGTCACAGTTAGTATAACTTGACTGCTCTCTCAGTGTTTTGTAGATCACTCTGTGTACTGCCTTCTACATGCACAGCAAGTTTCTCAGGCCACCACCAGACAGATTGGGTCAGACATACATGTTCCCAATATGTGCATGACAGTTACTTTGCTCTCTCCAGAACAGGACCATATCTCTGCCCTGGGAGCATGGACCAGCTCCATGCTGAGCCAGTGAGTGGTGGAGGAGGGGCCGTCCAAGGCACCACAGCCTCCTACCACTTTTTTTTAGGAGGTACCATGTATTGAACCCAGGACATTGTACATGGGAAGCAGAAGCTCAACCACTCTGCTAAATCTGCTCCACCTACCACTTTTAAGTAGTCTTTTCCTTGATTTGAAACTTATCCTGTTACTGCAATACTTGGACTGTTTTTTGGAACTTTAAGAAAGATATTTCTGCTAGTTCTTGCTGGTTGTTCAAAGCTTCTGTTGGGTGACAGGGCCCTAAGCATCTCATTCTACCATTTTCATTGGGACAGGGCAGCATGTCAACAATGTGATGGTTTTTGTAGGTGGTAAATGGATACATGGGGTTCATTATACTATTTTCTCTATTTTTTATAAATGAAAGTTTCCGTACTAGTAAGTGAAAAAAAAATTTTAGCTCTTAAAGAAAAATATGCAGCAAAGAGGCTCATACTATTATGATTTTAGGATGGTTCATAAATTTTACAAGTATTTCATATTACTGTAATGTATTAAAGAGAAAATGGAAATAGGTGAATTCTAAAAAATTACACACATCCACTGGTAAGTTCAACTTTTCAAATTCAACACATCATTCCCCAGATAGGTTAAAAGGCAAGCATTTTAAACTCACAACATTGGAAATATACATATATTGCACTAGGGATCACCTGAAAGTTTTAAAATTAACTGAAAATAAAACTAACCTTTATAGGAAGTTTTCTGCTTTCTTGGAGCTCTTAATTCTTTGGATCAACACCTTTCCCAGATACCTTTCCATGAGGTCATTATTCATATATATATATATATATATATTCAACAATATTGAGTACCTATATTACCTGTTAGGCCCTGTGTGTATAATGATTTTTTTTAAAAAGACACAAACCTTGCCCTCAGAAAGTGTATACTTGTAAATAGGTGATTACAACAAAATGTCCTAAGATTCTAAGTGTATGAATAAAATTTTTTATTTTAAAGAAAAATTTAAGAGTTGTATGTCATGATGAGATAGCAAATTTTATTTGATTTAAAGACATTTCTTATGTGCTCTCTTTCTCAGTTCTGAATGCCTGAATTGTTATATCTCAACGAATCTGGTTCAAATGTTAAATTTCTTGCTAAGTGGATAAAGAAATACTGAAACTGGTATGAGGTGCTATGGCTACATTGCAAAACTTAAATCCTTTTCCATGAAATGTAAACCTGAGAGCTTCTTTCCATCACAACCTAAAGTCACTTGTTTTACCACTAATAAAACACTTCTGAAACAGCCATGAAGTTCATTACCATTCATGGTGGAAAACATCCTGTGGACAGTATCTTCATGCCCCTAAATGATTCCCTAAGTCTGGCCATTCCACAATGTGTTTCTATTGGTTGGCTTCCTAAAGGCCTTTGCACCAACTACAATACCTTCAGCACAGCACACACCTTCAGCTCAGGTTCATTCTATATTAAAAATGTTCAATTACAGTGCACATTTGTTAGGATAATAATAACAGATATGAATGATTCTCTTTCTGTAGTCTAAAACTAACCTAGTAAAGAAGAAAGTAGACACAGATATAAAAAAATATTTCATGCTTAAAGGCAAATATATTCAGTTCCCTTCCCTGAAACCTCTAACAACATATCTATGTCCTTGTTATTTCTTTATCCAGATCAACAGTTTGGAACAAATTTGAGGATTAATTTATCCTCCATGGTGACCCATCTTGTGATGTGTTCTGGTAAGTATCATATATATGGGGTGTAGTAGTTGGGCAGTTTGATGTAATTAAGAATTCAAAAAAATAAATATTGGCTTACGCTTGTAAACTGGTCTGTTAAAGTGGGCATGATTAAGTTATGATTAGGGCACTGACTGGGCCACATCAGTAGGGTATTCAGCCCCACCCCTCGGTGGGTGGGGGAATCAAATATTAAAGTCAAGGCAAAGGACAGAGGGAGCAGTTCTGATGTTGGAGTATTGATGCTGGAGCCCGGCGAGGCGAGCTGAAAGAAGAGCTTGGTCGTGAGGAAGGAGAGAAGGCTCCGGGATAGAGACAAGCCATTTGCCTGATAGTCTACAGCTGGCCTTGTGGAGAGAAGGAAAGCCTAGAGAGCCTCATTGTCTACAGCTGACCTTGTGAAGGTCACAGAAGAGCTAAGCCCAGAAAGAAATGCAGCCCTGGGAAGAGAGGAACCCAAGAAGCCTGAACCCTGGCAAACATCAACAGCTGTCTTGCTCCAAGACGTGGCAATGGACTTTGGTGAGGGAAGAAACTTATGCTTTATGGCCTGGTAACTGTGGACTTCTACCCGAATAAATACCCTTTATAAAGACCAACCCATTTCTGGTATTTTGCCTCAGCACCCTTTTGGCTGACTACTACGGGGGGTAAGAAACATTCTTGCTCACCTACAGATTAACCAAGTAGGGAGTGTACAGTAATGTCAATTGTCTTTTCCAACACTATCAAGCTCGAAATAGGGCCAAAACAGTTAACCTGTCCTAAAAAATGCCTACAGAAAACCATTCAGATCTGCCACCACAGGGAGAAAGGTATGAGAGAATAGGAGGAGGAGAGAATCAGGGTCCTATGATGGCGCATAGAGGCTGCTGGCTGTACAAACACAACTGACACTTGCTGATGGATGATGGAAGAAAAACAAACAGATGGGAATCATGCAAATGAAGTCATCCTCCCTAGAATGCCATGCCAAGCAGAAAGCCTTCAAAAAATCTCCCAGTCATGAGAACATTCTTCTTCACAAATGATACCAGCTCCTCAGCTTTGCTTTTGACTTCAGTAGGTGTTTGGTTTTTTCTATGGATTTTCAGCTTCTCCTTTGCTTTTTCCATATCCTTCTCTACTCACTACCAGTCAACTTTGATGTACCCAGTGTGGTTTGCAAGCTGAAGGAGAAAAAAATCCACCTCCCATAGCTGTTGCAGCCAACTTTGCAACCTTCTGGAATATGAAACCTGTGCACCATCCATTGACACCCCCAATTAATAGCTGGGTCACCACACTCTACAGCAGAAGGTGCAGATTCCAGCTGGAACAGCTGTCTCAACCATGGCTGCTTTTTAGCCAACTCTGCAATGTCCAGTGCCTCAAAATTTCCCTCAAAGTTTCCTTGATTGGATGCAACTATTTCGACGACCTTGTCTCGTGAAAGCACCCTCAGAGGCTCTAAGCAAGGACATGTGACAAGATGTGCCATAGTCCCTGCTGCCATGAGATGGCTTCAGGCAGGTAGAGCAGAAGTTTCCATTCTCATGACCTAGAGGGAGAAGCTTTTGCTAGACATTTATCAATATTACTGATTTTTTCCCCAAAAATATAGTTTTTTGATTGATATGATGTTTTTCTATTTTCAATTCATTTACTGCTTCTCTTATTTATTATTAATATATAATTTCCTCCCTTTGTTTTGGTTTTTTTTCCTTCTTTTTCTAGATTCTTGAGATTGGAAATTAGATTGCTGATTTTAGTCTTTTCTTCTTTTCTAATGTAAGCACTTAGTGCAATGAATTTCCTTCACAGCATTGCTTTGTCTTTGTCCCATGGATTTTTTTCTCACTCATTTTATCACTAAAGAAGCTTTAGATTACATAAATGTTTCATCAAAAATATAGGAGATTCCCATATACCTCACCCCCTCCCCCTCCCACACTTTCCCACTTTAACATCTTTCATTAATGTGGCACATTTGTTACAATTTATGAATGCATATTGAAGCAGTGTCATTAATCATGGAATATAATCTACATTACAGTTTATACTTTGCACTGCACAATTTTATAGGTTTTGACAAAATGTGTAATGGCCTGTGTCCATCATTGCTCTGTCCCATGAATTTTGATATGTTGTATTTTCATTTTCATTCAGCTGAATACATTTTTATTTCACTTGATACTAGTTTTTAGTTGAGTTCTTCGTAGTTAGAGGACACATTCTGATTTTAATTATTTTATGTTTCTGGAGATTTGCTTTTCAGCCCAGGATATTGTCTATCTTGGTAAATGTCCTGTGGGTACATGGAAAGAATGTGTATTCTGCTGTTGTTGGATGGCGTGCTCCATAAATGACGATTAGGACTGTTGGTTGATGGTATTGTTGAATCTGCCTATATCTTTGCTGAATTTCTTTCTTGTTCTTTTACTTGTTGATAAAGTGATATTAACATTTTCAACCATAATGTTATATTTTGTCCTTCCTTTCTATCTTATTGGTTTTTGCATTACATATATTGCAGCTCTGTTGTTTGATGCATACTCATTTACAATGGTTATGTCTTCTTAATGGACTAAACCTTTTATCTTTAAATAAGGTTGTATTAGTCAGCCAAAGGGGTGCTAATGTGAAATACCAAAAATGGGTCTTTATAAATGGTATTTATTTGGGGTAGAAGTCCACAGTTACCAGGCCATAAAGCATTAAGTTTCTTCTCTCACCACAGTCCATTGCCACGTGTTAGAGCAAGACAACTGCCGGCGTTTGCCAGGGTTCAGGCCTCTGGGATTCCTCTCTTCCTGGGGCTGCGTTTCTCTCTGGGCTTAGCTCCTGTTTCCTCCACAAGGTCAGCTGTAGACAATCAGGCAAACAGCTTGCTTCACTTCTCCTGGGGCCTTCTTTCCAACATCAAAACTGCTTCTCAAAAGACTGCTCCGACTCTGTTCTTGCCATGCCTTTTATATTTGATTCCCCACCCACCAAGGGGTGGGGCTCAACACCCTAATCATAACCTAATCATGCCCAGATTAACAGATCAGTTTACAAGCATGATCCAATTATATTTTTGGAATTCATGATTACATCAAATTGGCCAACGGTTACAAAGGTCTTTCTTTGTCCCTGGTAGTTGTTTTTGCTCTGGATTTATCTGATATGAATATAAGTATTCCAGATTTCTTTCGGTTAGTGTTTGCATGCTATACCTTGTTCTATCCTTTTATTTTCATCTACCTATATCATTATATTTGCAGTGAGCTCCTTGTAAATGACATATAAATGAGTCATTTTCTCAACTATGTATATGTGTCTTTAAATTGGTTAATTGAAACAATTTACATTTAACATAAAATTGATATATTAGGGTTAATTCTGATATTTATATTTTGGTTCTTTTTTTTAGATTTTAATTTTGAACTGTCCATAGAGTTTTGGGGAATATCTCTTTGTATACATATTTTAGTGATCACTCTAGGTATTACATTATACATACTAACATCTTGGTTGACTTGTGTTGACATTTTACCATTTTGAATAAAGTGTCTTAACCTTACCTCCTTTAAAGTCACTCTGTTCTCCCACATTTTAAACACACTTGTCAAATATTTCCTCTACGTATATTGAGTACCACATCAAAAAAATATTTTAATTTTACTTCAACTTCCAAATAAAATTTAGAAAACTGAAGAGGAGAGGTAAAGTCTACCATATTAACCCATATTTTTACCTTTTCCTTTGTCTTGCTTCTTGAATGATGCTCCAACTTTCCTTCTTTTGTCATTCTCTTTTTGTTTTATCTTCAATAACACTGATTCTTTTCTCTGTCCTCTTCACTCTGTTTATTATTCTGTCACTGAGTATTTTTTTTTTTAACTTCAGTTATGGTGATTTTCAGTTCTAAAGTTACCAATTAGTTCCTCTTTGTATCTACTATTTCTTTCCTGAGAATTTCTAGTTTTCATTTGTCTCAAGCATGATTGCAATTTCTTGTTGAAGTACTTCTTTGAGAATTGCTTTAAACTAATTGTCAGATAATTTGAACATCTCTTTCATCTTAAAGTTGGCTTCTGTTCATTGCCTTTTTATTCAATCTGAGATTTTGCTGGCTTTTTGTTTGAGAACTAATATTTGATCAGATCCTGGGTATTTTGACTGTTATA
Source organism: Cabassous unicinctus (assembly GCA_029593785.1). NCBI lineage: Eukaryota > Metazoa > Chordata > Mammalia > Cingulata > Chlamyphoridae > Cabassous > Cabassous unicinctus. The sequence goes on along the minus strand of JAQZBX010006387.1, from coordinate 44,773 downwards.
AGATTCTAGACCTTATTGTGATATTTGGTTTTAGCAAATATCATTTTACACCAAGGCTTCATGGTAAGGGGCAACCACTTGTTACTGACAGGTGGGAATGAAAGTCCAAGTTTCCCACTTGACCTTTGTTGACAACTCAGTCGGGGATATTGGTGGCCATTACTGCTATGCAGGTTAAGAGTTCAGCCTCCCTACTAAGGCTCTGGTGCCTCCACCACAGGTGTAGAGTGAAGGTCACCTTGTTACCACTCCTTACATAGCCGCCACAGACACCGTGATTGAGACTCATTACAGTTGGAAGGTGTTGAAAGTCCTGGCTTCCAATTCAGCCCTCTCTGACCCCACCCTGGCAGCTGACTTCCACCATAAACATGGCATTTTTTTCTTCACAGAAAGTTTTTGTGAAATATTGTCATTATTTCTTCCTTAAATGTTAAAAGAACTCACTAATGTGGGTTATCATTTTGGAAATTTTTTAAGAATAGATTTAACATTTTTAATAATTATTGTCCAATGCAGATTTTTTCAATCTATTCAAGTTATAATGTAAAAAGAAATTTAAAAAGCCAGTGTGAAATTCACATTTTTTCCATCACCCCAGCAATAATGGGATGTCATGTTGACATGGAGCCTTCATTAATATGGATCCATTAGAAGCTACAATGATGTGAAACTACCTACCTACCTGCATCCCACATGCATCATGTGTTATGAATGAAAAATAAAATGTTGATATGTTAAGTGAATGAAATGTTAGGGATTGTTTGTTATTTCATTATAAATTTAAACTGTCATATTTTACTGGTATTGGAAATGTATTCTGATTTATGCTATAGAATTTATAGTTGTCTGTTTTTTTATATTACACATTTCTTAAGAATAGTGATTTTATCTTATGTACTTTATGTATCTTATGAACCTTCTCTTACTCCAAAATATTGAAATGTTATTTCTTAGTTTGGCAGGGCTGCTATTAATAAAACACAAACTGGTTTATTTAAAGAACAGTAGTTTATTGGCTCAATGTTTGGAGTCTGTAGCACTCTGGTAGTGGCTCAATCTCTGCCTCTGTCACATGATTATCTGTTTGTTTCTGTCTCCTCTTCTGTTTTCTACTAACTAACTATGCACGAATTTTCTCTGCTTATAAAGACTTCATATATTTGGATTAAGGCCTGATCTCATTCCATTTGCCCTCATCTAAAGACAGTCTTCAAAAAATTTCCCAGTTTGCCAGTTATCTTTCCAAATTTGGGAAGAGAAAACAGCCCTAAAATAGCTCCTGCCTAGAAAGAATCTAAAAGTTTCTTTCATTCATTCAATATATTTTTATTGAATCCTTTATTTCAGCCAATTCAGAGGTTGTTGGGAATATAAATATAATAAAGACAAAACCTTATCCTTCCATGAATGTAACAAATATTCTTGGTTTCTGCCTGTCACTTAAATTAGGTGCTGAATATGCTTCTATAAACCATTGACTAAAAAAACTGTGAAACGAAAATATGTAATAGCCCATTTTTATTTTTATATGTATTTATTCTAAACTTGAATGCCAATTTAATGTTCCTATATTTAATTATAAGATTTCAGTAGGTAGTTACCAGGTGTTTGAATTAGTCTTAGCATAACTCTTAGCATAAAACCAGAGTCAGTGAAGGATTATTGGTGATTATGGTGACAATAATAAAACTGCACCTAATAATTGAGAAAAGTGAAAATGTCTTGAACTCATTTCTCCACATTTTCCAGTATCTCTCACAAATAATTTACAGCAGATCATACAGTTGTTGCAGAAGACAAATTAACTACTTCCAAATTTCATCTTCCATATCTTTTTGTCATTGGAAAAACAAAATGTAACAAATAAATAATTGCTATTCCCTGTTATAACCCAGACATCAAGTTAGACCCAATTACATTTATTGGCATATTTAGTCTTCAATTATAGGCATCATTCTATGCATGCTACAGATGAGGAAACTAAGGGTCTAATAATTTAAAAGATTTGTACAGATTCACTTGTTTTCTAATTCAATGAAGTACATCTGAACCCACACTATTAGGAAATTGCTCTCTCAATTACACTACTAGATGGTAGCAAGTAGCATGATGAGGTGAAAATGTAGACTGATATGCCCAATTAGCTTCTTGTTGCCCAGTCATATAAATCAAATCCACTCTAACTTCATTTAACTGAACTCATTAAATATTTAGTGAGTATAAAAAATATGCATTAATCCCTTTCTCAATTTACAGCAGGAATCCAGTCAGAATAAGCTACATTTGAGAAGAAAAAAAAAAAAAAAACACCTGCATCAAGATAAAGAAAAGTTGTCCTGAGAGCTTGAGAAGAGTGGCTTGTACCAGTACGTAATGGCAGAACAAACGGAAAGAGTTCATGAAATAAAATTTGGTCAGATGAATGGATAGAATTGAAGAACACAAATTGATAGGAAAACAGAGAAATGATTTGCTTCAGGGAATAAATGGTAGCAGAAGGTAGATTAAAAGTATGGAAAAAGGTTATGGAGTTATGGTATAATTTTAGATATAAGCCAGAAATTGGAGCATTATGATTTAATTGAAAGATATAAAAAACTAGGCTACCTTGTCTTAATACATTTGTGAAAAGTCAATGTTTGAACGTCAGATTCTCTGCCTTCAAAAAGTTTGTTCTTGTAAGTCCACTTCAGTCCCACAGCTTCTGCATGGCTGATTTGACCTCTTTATTCCACAGTGTGTGAATAAGGGGGTTCAGCATAGGGGTGATGACATTGTAGAGCACGGACACCAACCGAGCATAGATGAAAATACAGGGTCCAAAAAAGAGTGTTATTTCCATGAGGTGGGAGCCACAAGTGGACAGTGCTTTTCTCCTTCCTTCCTTGGAGTGAATCTTGGAAAAAATAGTTGTATAAGAAGAAACCAGCACCACAAAGGAGCTGGTGGAGATCAACCCACTATTATACACCATTAGCAATGCAATAATAAAGTTGTCCTCACAGGCAAGTTTAATGAAAGGGGGAACATCACAAAAGAAGTTGTCCACCTGGTTTGGCCTACAAAATCGCTGACAGATAGCGAGAATTGTCTGGACAATGGAGTGCACAAATCCCCCTATCCAGGAGGCAGTTACCAACACACAGCACAAACCTCAAGTCAATGACAGTGGTGTAGTGCAGGGAATGACAGATGGCAACATAACAATCATATGCCATCACTGTGAGCAGGACCATCTCAGCCACCCCTAAAAGTGCAGGAAGAAGAGGTGTGTGATGCACTGGTCATAAGGAATAAGCTTCTGATCATCAAGGAAGTCAGCCAGAAGCTTAGGGGTAGTTATTGTTGAATAACATAAGTCAAGGAAAGAGAAGTTTCCAAGGAGGAAATACATGGGTGATGAGTTATCAGAGGCCACTGTGGCCATGATGAGGACATTACCCAACCAGGTGGACACACAGAAGATGAGGAATAATGCAAAGAGCCCTGCTTCAATAACTGGAGTCTCAGAAAAGCCTGCCAGGAAAAATGCTGTTACACCTTCTGTTTCGTTTTTGTCCATCTGACTTTGTTCCACCTAGAACAAAGGGATTAAACAATGAGGCCTTAGTAAGACTAAAGAGGGATGAGATGAGATATTTCTCACCAGATGGGAGAAGTTACCCATTTCAAAAGGGATGCTTTTTTCCTCTACATTGCATATAGATTTATGAGTGGAAGAAATCATTTTATCCTTAGTTGATATAAATATATATAGAGAGATATATAGATATATATCTATATAGATTTATATAAAATTTATATAAAAATAAATTTATATAAAAATTATGTATCTATAATTTTTCCTACAAGATCAAATCTTAAGACAATGATGAAGTGACCAAGATTTGTTTAGAGCATAAAGTCATCTAGCCCTGGCCCTTTAACTTTGACTTGATTCATCTCTCTCTTTCATTAATCGCGATTTTCTTTCTCTCTTCTTTTCCACATTAGTCTCAAAAAAATTGTTACATTTCCCTGAGACAGTATTTTTTAAAAAATGAAAATATTTAGGAAAAAAAAGTCTTCAAGGTAGAACTTCAGACAAAATTTGGTTTATGGCTAACTCACCCCTACCTAAGTTTCTTCATTGCCTGTCCAGTTTATTATCATCTATTATATATTTCAAACCTTAAGTAATATATGTGGGTAAATAGGCAAAAATATGTTTTTCTTGATCCAAACAGAATCATAAAGTATTTATTTATACATTTGAATGACTCTTTTGACTATCCTGTCAAATTAGGTGAAAAAAAGCAATTTCTATGGAATGAAAATGAGCTATTCTTGTGTTTGTGTGACTGTGGGTGTTTTACCCATTTCCATTTAAGCAATGGCTGGAAGGTGCTACTGCATGAGATGAAATGTGTGATTGTCTGCTGAGAACCGTGGGAGTATCTGACAACTCTTAATTACTCAACACCCACTGCCAGTCCTGCCACACACAGAGCTACATTTTGAGAAACTAAGACATTCTTAATAAAATAAAGTTTAGATATTGGAGAGTTTTCTTTATCCTTTTATCATTTTGCCTATTTTAAATTCAAGAACTGTATACTCCCATTTAAACAAGTAAACAAGAATAAAAATGTTTTAAAGAAATTTTATATATTCCTTAATGACATTATGTAAATATTAATATTGCATTTATTATATAGTCTTTGATAATTGAAAATGTTAAGAAATTAGATTAAAAATATGCCAAAATTTAAATGCTACTTTATTAAAATGATATTTTAAAAGAGCTTCCTTAACACAAAATATGGTTACATAATAAAAAAAAATGTGGGATACAAACTATATTTAAGATATGATAAAATTTATGCACAGAAATATGTGAGACTGAAGATAAAGATAACAAAATTTTATTAGAAGTTGATTTTGTGAATTAGACTTTCTTTTAACTGGCTTAAAGTTTCCAATTTTCAACAAAGAACTCAAATGTATTTATGATAAATATATAGCTTTCTGTGAATGCATGTCATTAAAACTATTTACAGGCTTTATAAATAGGCATTTATTTTCATAGGAACTTTTTGGATATTAGGAATTTGTTCTTTTTCTGCAACTAGCATAATTTATTAAGTAACTAAATATCAGGTAAAATGCCACAATTTTAATTTTTATTTTTTTTTAGAGTAATGACTGTTCTGTAGGTATAACATCAAATAACCTTAGATATTTTGAAAATGCAAGTTTTTCAAGGTGATGTTTTATAATAAATATTGCACTATTTATTTAACTTTTCATATTTATAATTTTTTTCTGATTACCAAAATAATTCATGATTATTGCTGAAATTTGGAGATGCAAAAATCATGAAGAATATAATCACTTTTCCAAAACCAAGAGGTAGATAGTATTAACTTTAGTTATATATTCTTAAAGACCTTTTAAAATGCATTATTTGATTTACATACTTGGTATGATATTGTACATGCAATTTGTTGTACAAATGATAAAGTCCACGATTAACATTAAATACTGATCCTGAGGTAGAGATGAACATTATATCAAGTGGATGGGTACAGATGAAAGAAGAATGAAGAAAGGCATTCAATGAAACAGATTGTAAGTTAAATTACATACCTTCTGCAGAATCTGTAGAATCTTCATAGAATCTGTAGTCACAGATGCTTGTCACACTAACACTATAGAACTAACCTAGACAGTCAGGAAGATAAATAAAATAGATGGAAGCCCCTGGTTATACTCACCATCATTAGGAAATTTTGATGTTCAAGGATTTAGGGATTCAGGTACTCACACCCAAATCACTTAGGAAATCATTTAAAAAATATATTCACAAATTTTTGCTGAAAATGATGGAACACAAAAATGCTTCTGTGTTGGGTTGATAGTTGCATGAAACTGTAAAATTTGATGGATGGGGAAAAAAAGATGTGATCATTGCAAAAATGTGAATTGAGATTTAACAAGGAAAATTAAGTGCCTCCCCTGATCCACAGGGCTCAAGGTGATGAGAAAGATAATGGGCCACGGAGGGAAGTTTGGCTGCATGTGCCTTGCTTGTGCTGCTTTCTCCATTTGAAGTGACTTTTGAAATAAGAGATTTTTACTTTAGATTTTGTTTCATTTTACTTTTTCTAATGCTTTAGCAATACGTAAAGAAAAAATACAATATATTCTTTTACACCGTCACCTTCTTACCAATACCACTGGGGGAAGTGTGTTTGGGGAAAGAGAGGGAGGGAGAGAGGGATGAAGAGAATGAGATTTGGAAAGCTGCTTTTCCCCCTCAAAATCAGATCATTGTAACACATGTGTTTCCACTGTCTACATAATTTTCTACAAGCTTCTCTTATCCCTTAACAATATGTCATGCATATTCATTCATGTACTGTATTCAGATCTAATTGTTTGAATAGATACATAATATTTCAAAGGAATGAATATGATACAATGAAATAAATAGTCTACCTGATGCTGGCATTTAGATTTTCTATCTTTTATTTCTATTACCGTAGTGTTGAATTGCAAATAGTACTGCAATGAGCAATTTTGCTCATAGTTCCTTAGACACTTATTCAGTAATTATAAGGGATAGAACCCTAAAAGTTCAATTTCTGAGACAAATGTTCCACAAAGTGCTGTACTGATTTACAGTCCTGTGAACCTATTATTTGGTCCTATTTCCACACTCTTCCTAACACTGGATAATGCCGATCATTACTTTTATTTTATTTTAAACCTGTAAATATGAAGGATGAAAATGAGATCTTTTCTTAATTTGCATTTGACTGAGTGAGAATGAGCATCACCAGTGAGAATGAGGGCTTTTCAAGTCTTTGTGAGTCATATAATTTTTTTTCAGAAATTTGTGTGTTTATATAATTGTCACTTTATCTACGGGGTATTCACAATATTTTATTTATTAATATATAGAAGCATTTTGCTTAGAGAATATCACATGCTGAAAATGATGAAATATTTATTCCCAGCCTCTGTCATTGTGTGTCCATGCCTGCATATCATTTGCATGTGTATGTGTTATTCAGTAAAGCACACATATCTAAAATTTATAATTCTTTGAGTTTTTACTTACATAAACCTCCAACCAGTTTGAGATAAAGGACATTAATAGTAGTTCAGAAGGGTTCCTTGTGGCCACTTCTCAGTCAGTGTCCCTTACAGATAAACTCTTTTCAAGCTTCTATCACTTTTAGTTAGATTTGCCTCTGTTTGAACTTAATTAAAATGGGATTATATAATATAGGCTATTTCTCCATGCATGTTGATTATTTTAACTTGACATTATAGCTGTGAAATTTATTTTTTATTGTGTGTATCAGGATTTGTACATTTTTATTGTTCAAGAGCTTTATCATTGCAGCCATTATATGAATACAGCATGATTTACTTACACATTCTACTGTTGTTAGAATTCGGTTTGTGCCTTGTTTCTTTCCAATACAAATAAAACTTACGAATGTTACTGCACATAATTTTTTGATGGATATAAATGTTCATTTCTGTTAGATATGTATAAAGATTTGAACATCTCAGTCCTAGGGTAGTCATATTAGACAGGCAAAGAGGTGCTGTTGCTAAATACCAAAATCTGTTGGCTTTTATAAAGGGTATTTATTTGGGGTAGAAGTTTACAATCACAAGAGCCTACAGAGTCTAACTCAAGGTACCATAAGAGTTGCTTCCTCACCCAAAGTCTGTTGTCACATGCTGATGCAAGATGGTAGGTGATGTCTGTGAGGGTTTGGCCTTCCTTTTCCTTTTAGGCTCTGTGGGCCCAGCTTCTTCTGATCTCAGCTATAGGCTGGACGGCTTGTCTCCATAGAGGGATGTGTGGGAAAAGGTGCACCTGTGGCATGCCTTTATGGAATATGAGTGTGTTCAAGTGGTCATGAGGTATTGTCTTAGTGGTTGGAGATCCACACAATAACAGAAAGAATATTGAATTCCCATCCTGGGGATTCTCTAATTGAGTGGCAAGAATCCCTAGAATACATGAGCAGTGCCTAATGAAGGAGGACAGACCCATACATCAGGCCCTTGATATTGATGCTTGTACTTATGAACCTTGTTCTTGTGAAATTGAAACTTAGCCTAGTATTATATACTGCCTAAGAGCTACCTCTGGAGAATTCCACCTTGCTGCTCAAATGTGACCTCTCTTTAAGTCAAACCCAGCGTATAAACTCTCTACCTTACTCCCAGCATGGGACATGACTCTCAGGGATGAGCCTCCTTAACTCTGAGAGATTATTATCAATGGCCAACAAGTGATGAATTTGGAAAAAGATCTTGAAAAACAGGGGAAAATATTAAATACAAATGAATTTTTATGGCTTTAAGATTTCAAAGTGAGTCGGCAGTTTATTCCAGAGGGAAAAATTATGCACATCTTAGGAGGAGCTCACTGAATGCTGCAGTAAACAGTGCTTCAAGTGGGGGCTACTACAGGCTCTAGAGACATATTGATAAGGAAAAGTCACTGCAGCCCTATCCCTCCCACTTTTCTGACAAGAGTCTTCCACCTTAGAACTGAAACCTGCACTTCTGGCTCTGTAACTCTGCCCATTTGATTTCATAACCTACAGTTCTGCTTCTGTAATCATAATTGCTTAGTTGCCTAAGGTAATGGAAAATTCCACCCACCAACTCGCTAGCTAATGAACGGGAGCCTGCAGACCCCAATAAAAACTCCAGAAAACTGGGGATGGGGGCCGAACTTTCCTCTGGGCCTGCGTGCGTAATAAAGCCTGGTTCCTCTGCTCCTCCGAGTGCTATTTTGGGTTTCTCATCACAATAGCCACAACAATCTGGACACTATAGGCAGGGCAGACAACCCCAGAAATTTGGCACCTAGTCATTGGACCTTATCATGGAATATAGGATACCCATCCCTCAATGTATTGGAGTTGGACTCATTTATAATTTTTGAACACATGGTTCTTATGCCCCTTTTGTTTGAACCTATAATTACCACTATACCTATTAAATATGTGTTCCAGAGACTTAAATCTTCCATCTGTTCACATGCCAGTTGAGCCCTCAATCTCAGCAGAGTTGCAGCCAACATTTACTCTCCAGCTCATAGGACTTTCCCAGGACAATTAACAAAAAGATGATGAAGGACAATGCATATCCCAAAAAACAGAGAGTGTATACAACAGCAAGCAAGACAGTTACACCTATCTACCCCATGAGATCTAAGCCCCCTCTCAATCAGAAGCAGAGTGGACATCACCATTCCAAAATCTTCATGATTGAGGAAAAGCAAACATAAGGGGGGAATGCAATTATGGTCTAAAGTTGACTTATTATTTTATGAATGGAAGACCTTATAATATTGATATAAAGGCAGTGGTCACTAAAGGCTCTTAGTTGAGGGAAAAGGAAGAATATATATAACATGGGACATTTATATATATTGCAAGGACAGATACAGAACATTATACATTTTGTCAAAACCTGTATAATTGTGTGGTGCAAAGTGTAAACCATACAGTAAACTATAGTCCATGGTTAGTAGCAATGCTTCAATATGTGCTCATCAATTATAACAAATATACCACACTAATGAAAGATGTTATTAATGGGTAAAAGTGTGGGAATGGGAGGGGGTCAGGTATATGGGAATCCCCTACATTTTCAATGTTACATTTATGTAATCTTAAACTTTAAAAAAAAAAAACTTAAGAAACAGGCAGGAACTGTCTAAAACAGATATTTTGAAACTTTAGAGGCCAGAGAAAACTGTACAGCACAGAAAAGCAAGAGGAAGGAGCAGATAAATTATGGTAAAGAACAGTAAATTCTTTTCTATATGCAGTGGCTACTGGTGCCCATAGTCCATTCTTTCACTGGGGCACCTTGGGTTCCATTCTCTGGCTAGCTCACTGGTATAAAAAGGTACATAAAAACCCTCTTCCTCCAAACCAGGACTTCCTCAGTTGACTGAATGACTACTTGTAAAACCCTCTGGTCTTTACATCTAAGAAATAGCTTGGAGGCCTGTTTCTCTGCCCACACAGAATTCACCATGTCAGTTCCTGCCATAAACAGGAACTTTCCTGCTTATCTTATCTCCCTTATCTCCCACCATATCTCTTATGTATGTCACTTAATGTTTCTGTAGTCTTCCTTCCCGATTTTCAGCCTGGAATTCTTATGGTGTGATTTACAACCCCTATACCTGCCTGCTCCCCTGCATCTGCACCCTGACTTTGACTGCAAAAAAATCCTAAATAAAAAGCATACTGGAGATCAGCTGGAGAGGACAGTTTCTTCAACTGGTCTCCCCCTGATCTCTCTCAACCTTCGTGTTTGGAGTAATTTCATTGTGCCGTCGCGGGCTCTGCTGGACAGATCCTTGCAAGACTGCAGGATGGATTCCTGAAACTGCCTTTGCAGGGTGGGCTGACAAGGCTGAGCTTTGGGGGGTGTCAGTGAAGCTATTGGCACTCTTCCTGATCTCCTCCTCAGGGCAATTTGGAGTCGGTCTGTACAGCTTTCTGGAGTCCCTGGTCTTGTTACTGTTGAGAAAGATTGATCTGGGAAAGTCTTCACTAGCACACCACTTCCCAGAATTTGCCTTCCAGCCAAAAGCAGCTTGAGGCAATGAAAGGAGTGTTAGAAACTATAGAAGCAGACAGTCTTGGACAAAGGCCTCCCAGCTTAAAGCAATCATGATAGGGAGGTCTGTCACCTGGGAAACAGAGGTGACAATCAAACTCTTGTAAACAAATAACAAGCAAGAGCCCAGGAGAAGACAGAAGCCCAGAAAGGCAGGGAAAATCTTACAGACTGCACTTACCTTGGGCAAACCTTACTGATAGGAAAGCTGAAGCTAAAGAAAATCTGTCTTATCATCTGCTGGTTAAAACTCAATAAAGAGACATCTCAGGGAATAAATCCCAGAGCTCAACATTTTAAAATATTAAAATGTACAGTGCACAACATAAGAGTAGAAGACAAAGAAACAAGAAATGTTGGTCAATCCAAAGGAAGAGGATAAAAATACAGAAAACACCAAAGCAGAACACCAGAATGTGGACATACCAAACAAAGCCTTAAAAAATGATCTTAAAAATAATCAAGTAGATGAAGAAAAATTCAGAGGAAGAATGAAAAGATATCAGAAAAAAATTGAATGAGAAATATGAGAATCTTAATAAAGAGATAGAAATTTTAAAATGGAATTAAGAAGAACTACTGGAGTTGAAGACCACAATAATCTTGAAGTTACAACACTTGAAATGAGTCCGGCTAAGGAGCAGAGAGAAAAAGGAATTATTATAAATAAAAATAGTCTACGAAACCTCAGGGACACCATCAGGTTACTAATATGTGCATTAAGGGAGCTCAAGAAGGAGAAGAAAGAGAGAATCCTTTCTTTCTGAATATTCAGAAGGAATATTCAAAGAAATAATGACAGAAACTTCCCAAACTTAACAAAAGACATGAATATGCACATCCAAGAAACCCAAAGAACACTATACAGGATAAACAGAAGAAAAATACACCCCACCATATATTGAATACACTATCACACTATCAAATGAAAATGACAAGGAAAAAGTTCTGAAAGCTGCAAGAGAAAAGCAACATGTTATATACAAGGGAGTCACAATTAGATTGAGAGCCTGTTTCTACTCAGTATCCAAGGAGGCAAGAAGGCAGAGGGTTGAAAGACTTAATGTGCTGGAAAGAAAAAACACTATCAATCAAGAATTTTATATCCAGCAATATTTTAATTCAGAAATGAAGGGGCGTTACGACATTCTCAGATAAAACAAAACAAAACAAAAAAGATGAGGGAGTTCAACGACACTAGACCTGCCTGATAAGCAATGCTAAAGGGAGTTCTTCAAACTGAGGAAAAAGGACACTAGATCATGGTTCAAAGTGGCATAGGTAAAGGTAATCACTTGGGGAATTATAAATACCAGTATTATTGTAGTGTATTGTTTGATTTGTAAGTCTGCTTCTTACTTCCTACAGGTCCTAAAATGCAAATACATAAAGAGTAGAAATAAATCTATAGTTTTGGACATATAATGAAGAAAGATATAAGTGGCAACAAGGTAAAAAAAATGAGGGATGAACAGAAGGTGTACAGTAAAATATATGTGTTTGCTATTGAAGTTAACTTGGTATCAAACCAAATATGAATGTTATATATTTAGAATGTTAAATTTAACCCCATGGTAACTCCAAAGAAAATGGATGAAAAATACATCCAGGTAGAAATGAGAAGTCATTCAACATGGTAAACACACGAGAAATAAGGAAGTATAAAGTAGGTATTACTGGAAGTGAGAGACTGTATTAGTCAGCCAAAGAGGTGCTGATGCAAAATACCAGAAATCTTTTGGCTTTTATAAAGGGTATTTATTTGGGGTGGAAGCTTACAGTTACCAGGTGTATTAGTCAGCCAAAGGGGTGTTAATGTGAAATACCAAAAATGGGTTGGTTTTTACAAAGGGTATTTATTTGGGGTAGAAGCTTACACTTACCAGGCCATAAAGTATAAGTTACTTCCCTCATGAAAGTCTGTTGCCTTGTGTTGGAGCAAGATGTTTGCCAATGTCTGCAAAGAGTTCAGGATTCCTGGGTTCCTCTCCTCCCAGGGTTTGTTTCTCTCTGGGCTCAGCTGCTTGCTGTCTCCACAAGGCAAGTTGTAGACTATCAGGTGGCCCACTCTGTCTTCCTCCCTGGGGCTTGATTCTCCCCAGGCTCAGCTGCTCTGCTTCTCTCTGTGCTTACTTCCTGGGGCTCCAGCATTAAAACTACAGCATCAAAACTCCAACTAACTCCTCTTCTCTGCCATGTAATTTTATCTGTGAGTCCCCACCCAACAAGGGGGTGAGGACTCAACATCCTACTGATGTGGCCCAGTCAAAGCCCTAATCATAATTTGATCAGGCCCAGGTACAGACCAGTTTATAAACATAATCCAATATCTATTTTTGGAATTTTTAAACCATATCAAAATTCTACAGGGACCAAAAAGGTAGAAGACATAAAAAGCCTAAATAGCAAAATGGAAGAAGAAAGGCCTGAATTATCAATAGTGACCTTATATGTAAATGGTTTAATATCTCCAGTCAAAAGGCAGAGATTGCCAGATTGGAGAAGAAAACATGGCCCAACTATATGTTTTCTGAAGGAGACTCACCTTTATTCAAAGATACAAGTAGGATGAAAGTGAAAGGATAGGAAAAATATACAATGCAAGTAGTAACAAAAGAGAGCAGGGGTAGTTATACTAATATCTGATAAAATAGCCTTTAAATAAACATTTATGAAGGTCAAAAATGGTAATTATATATTGAAAAAGGGGACAATTCAACTAGAAGATTTAGCAATTATAAATATATATATACACTTAACAGCAGAGCCCCAAAATATATAAAGCAACTATTGACAAATATGAAGGGGAAAATTGACCATTTTACATTAATAGTATAAGACTTTAATACAACCAATTTTAATAAGGAATAAAACACCTGGTCAGAAAACCAACGAGGAAATACAGTCTTTAATGATACTCTAAAACAAATAGAGCTAACAGAGATATATAGAACACCACACCTAACAAAAACAGAATACAGACTTCTGGGAAAAAGATAGGCAGGGCTCGAGTCTCTACAAAAGCAACAGAGGAAGGGCAAAAAGCTATCTAAGGGAGCTGCTTTGGGGATTTGCAGACCAGGAGAGTGCTGTGTATCACCCTGGAGAGAGAGGGACAGAGAACCAAAGAAGCCAAAGAAAAACCTTGAGTTGCTCACCTCCATGGCTGGTTATGGCATGTATACCCCACCATCAAGATGAATACCCTCAGTAAAACCCCTGGGTCACTGTAGCTAACTGTGTGGGAAATAATGTTCTCCTCCCTGGGAGGAAAAGTTGTCTGGTGCAGGGTGGAGAGTGGCTTCTCTTCAGTGACTTTGGCCAGGTGAACCCCCTTTGAATCTCAAAAAAGACCCGAGTCACCACTGAAGTGGCACCAGGCAGAGGAGAGGGGTATCTGATCAGGCAGGTTGTCACAACCAGCTGCCCTGGGAAAGAGAGAAACTAGGTCAGTGAAGGTGTGGAGGCACCTAACAAGCCCTGCAGAGAAGGAAGCCAGTAGAGATAGTGGGCAAACTTTTAGAAGCCCAATGTGCCTGAGGGAAAGGGGACAGGGAGAGCCAAAAGAGCTTTCAAAAGCCTATATAACCTGTGGAGTAGGTGTAGTTTAGTGTAGGAACACCTGCCTTTCATATACTAGGTCCCTGGTTTGATTCCAGTTACCTCCTAAGAGAAAAGATCCAGAGAGCTAGCCACCAGATTGTCAGGCATTTGTCTGACATTGTTTCATTTTTAACTCTTCTGCTGTTGTTCTTTTATTACACCTTTAATTGCTTGGTCTTTAATTCTTTTCTTCCTTTTTTTTCTTCTCTTATCTTTCTGGTCTTTTACTTTATTCTATTTTATTCTTGTTTCATTCTTTTTCCACTTTTTAAATTTTTATTCCTTTGTATTCTTCTATGATTTGTCATTATTATTATTATTTATTTTCTTTTTTAATGTAACCATAAATGCCTATATTAAAAGGGAAGAAAGAGGCTAAAATCAAAGACAGAGCTCCACACTTGGAGGAATGAGAAAAAGAACTACAAATTAATCCCAAAGCAAGCAGAAAGAAGGAAATAACAAAGATTAGAACAGAGCTAAATGAAATTGAGAAAAATGAAACACTAGAAAAAATTAACAAAACTGAAAGTTGGTTCTTTGAGAAAAGTAATAAAATTGACAAACCCTTAGCTAGAGTAACAAAGAAAAAAAGAGAGAAGATGCAAATATATAAAATAAAAAATGAGGGAGGGGATATCACCACTGGTCCTACAGAAATAAAGAGTATCATAAGAGGATACTTTGAAAAATTGTATGCCAACAAGATGGATAATTTAGATGAAATGTACAATATTCTATAAACACAAAAAGCACCTACACTGATGAAAGAAAAAATTGATGAACTCATCAGACCAGTCACAAGTAAAGTGATTGAATTAGTCATCAAAATCCTCCCAACTTAGAAGGGTCCAGGACCCGATGGCTCATTGGTGAATCCTACCAATCATTCTGCAATGAACTAACACTAATCCTGCTAAGACTCTTCCAAAAATTAGAAATGGAGGTAACATAACCTAACTCATTCTATAATGCTGTGGCAGTTGAATATAGTTATGAATTCCAAAAATAAATATGGATTATGCTTATAAACTGGTCTGTTCCTCTGGGCCTAATTACGTTGTGATTAGGGTTTTGATTAGGCCACATCAGTGGGACATTCACTCCCTGCCTCTTGGTGGGTGGGTACTCAGAGATAAAACTACATGGCCGAGCAGAGGAGTTACTAGGAGTTTTGATGTTGGAGTTCTGATGTGGAGTTTTAATGCTGGAGCCCAGGAAAGTAAGCACACAGAGGAGCTTCATAGTGAGGAAGGAGAGAAGGCACCAGGAAAAGAGATGAGCCATTCACTTGATAGTCTACAGCTGGCCTTGTGGAGTGAAACTAGCCTGAGCCTGGATAGAGGCAAGCCCGGGAAGGAGAGGAACCCAGGAAGCCTGAACCCTGACAGACATCGGCAGTCATCTTGCTCCAACACATGGCAATAAACTTTGGTGAGGGAAGTAAATTCTGCTTTATGGCCTGGTAACTGTGGGCTTCTACCCCGAATAAATATGCTTTATAAAAGCCAACAGATTTCTTGTATTTTGCATCAGCACTCCTTTGGCTGACTAAGACAGAATTTGGTACTGAGGAGTGGGGAAGTGCTTTTGCAATTACCAAAATGTTCAAATGGTTTTATAAATGGGTAAGGGGTATTTTTTGGAGGAATTATGAGATGTTCGGTAGAAAAGACTTACGGTACTTTGAAGAGATGGTTGATAGTAATATGTGTGCTAAAGAGACTTTTTATGATGCTTTAGAAGTAAATGATGAAACTATTATTGGAAACTGGAGGAAAGGTGATCCATATTTTAAAGTTGCAGAAAACTTAGCAAGATTAACTCCTGGTGTTTTATGGAAGGCAGAATTTGAAAATGGCAAGCCTGGGCATTTAGCTGAAGAACTTTCCAAAGTAAACTTGGAGAATGCAGCTTGGTTTCTCCTTGCAGCTTATAGCAAAATGATAGACAACAGAAATATGCTAAGGACTGAACTCTTGGGCACAAAGAAAACAGAAACTGATTCTGGAAATTCCAAGTCTCTGGAAATCAATCTCCTAGACAAAAGTGCCCCATTTGAGGACTTAACTAAACTTGGAATTGTAAATCAGTATTGAAGATGCAGTTATCTCAGAAAGACTTTTGCAAAGTCTTATTGTCTGTTGGCTTGGACCCCTGCTTCTTGCATGCTAAACCAATAAAGTTTTTGAGCACATTGTATGAACAAAATCACTGTCTGCTTGGACTAAAAGGGACATGGAAAGGAGAGATTGAAGGAGAAATAGCTTTAAGAAGAAAACCATGGAAGCTGAGATCTGGAATTAAGATATTGCCTTGAGCCAGAGAGGAACCCCACCCATGTGTACAGAGAGGGTGAGTTTGCCCCAGCAGTTGAAGAGGGTGGATGTTCCTACCCAATGTTCTGGGAGAGTTTTGCTGCCCCAGGATAGAGAGGGGTTTGAGCACATTCTTCAAGGATTAGGGTGGTTAAAGCCAGCATCCCATAGGTCAGAAAGGGGTGCACATGTCCCCCAATGGATTAGGGAAGGCCAAGTGGTCAACTTGCTGCTCTGAGAGAGTTGAGCCTGTTTGCCAAAGGTTAGGGAAGACCAGGTGGCCAACTCACTGCTCTGAGAGGGTTGAGCCTGTATGCCAAAGGTTAGGGGGAATATTGTCTTCACCTCACTGTACTAGGGGAGCTAAGACTCTAATCCAAAGATTGGGTAAGGTGTGGCAATCACCCCAACACTCTTGGAGTGTGAGGTCTGGAACTTGGTTGACACCCAGATGTTTGATGAGGGTGAAACCAAGAAAATGGCCATTGGGTACAAGCCTGTGGAAACGGTGGGTCCCCATGTGTCCCCAAAGAAAAGAAACTATGTCTTAAGAATGACTCTCAGACTTTGAAATCGAATTGAGGATGCCCTGCAGGTTTACTGAACTGTAGAGTACCCATGACTCATGTTTCCCTCCCAATTTCTCCTCATGAAAATGGAAGTGTTTATCCTTTGTCCATTTGTGTATTGGAAACAGTTAAATGGTTTTGTAAGTTTCAGAGGTCTACAGCAGATGGGACTTTGCCCCAAGACAAACTGTATTTCTTTAAATTGATTATGTTATGATTTTGTACTTGCATTGTTACTGATTTAAGGTTTTTTTGAATATTATAATGTATTTTTGGAATTCAGAGGGTGAAGTGTGCCAGTTTGAAATAGTTATGAATTCCAAAAATACATATGGATTATGCTTGTAAACTGGTCTGTTCCTCTGGGCCTAATTACGTTGTGATTAGGGTTTTGATTGGATCACATCAGTGGGACATTGACTCCCCGGCTCTTGGTAGGTGGGGATTTAGGGATAAAACTACATGGCAGAACAGAGGAGCTAGTTGGAGTTTTGATGTTGGAGTACTGATGTGGAATTTTAATGCTGGAGCCCAGGGAAGTAAGCACACAGAGTAGCGTGGTTGTGAGGAAGGAGAGAAGGCTCCAGGAAAAGCAATGAGCCACTCACTCGATAGTCTACAGCTGGCCTTGTGGAGTGAAACAAGCATGAGCCCAGAAAGAGGCAAACCCTGGAAAGAGAGGAACCCAGGGAGCCTGAATCCTGGCAGACATTGACAGCCATCTTGCTCCAACACATGGCAATAAACTTTGGTGAGGGAAGTAGCTTATGTTTTAAGGCCTGGTAACTGTGGGCTTCTACCCCGAATAAATATGCTTTATAAAAGCCAACAGATTTCTTGCATTTTGCATCAGCACCCCTTTGGCTGACTAAGACAGATGCTAACCTCACCCTAATACCAAATTTGCATAAAGATGTCATGAGAAAAGAAAATTACAGACCAATCTCTCTAAGGAAACTGAATGCTAAAATCCTCAGTAAAATACTCGCTAATCTTATCCAACCATGCATTAAAAAAATTATATACCATGACCAAGTGGGTTTCATACCTGGTATGCAAGGATGTTTCCACATAAGAAAATCAATCAATGTAATACAACACATTAACAGATAAAAAAAAATCACATGATCATCTTTATTGATGCAGAAAAACCATTTGACAAAATACAGCATCTTTTCTTGATAAAAACACTTTAAAAGATAGGAATAGAAGGAAAATTCCCCAACATAATAAAGGGTATATATGAAAAACCCACAACTAACATATTCAATGGTGAAATTCTAAAGGCTTTCCCTCTAAAATCTGGAACAAGAAAAGGATTCCCACTGTCATTGCTCTTATTTAACATTGTGTTAGATGTGCTTGCTTGAGAACTTAGGCAAGAAAAGAAATATGAAAGGCATCCAAATAGGAAAGGAAGAATTAAATGTTTCACTATTTGCAGATGACATGATCCTATACAAAGAAAGCCCTGAGAAATCTACAACAAAGCTTCTAGAGCAAATAAATGAGTTCAATAATGTGGCAGGATATAAATCAAAATGTAAAAATAAGCGGCACTTCTGTATATCAATAATGAACAATCTGTGGAGGAAATCAAGAAAAAAAATTCCATTTTCAATAGCAAATAAAATAATGAAATATCTAGGATTGAACTTGACTAATGATGTGAAGGACTTGTACACAGAAGTCTACACAACATTGTTAAAGGAACACAAAAAGACCTAAATAAATGGAAGACTATTCCATGTTTATGGATTGGAAGACTAAACATCATTAAGATGTCTGTCCTACCCAAACTGATTTACACATTAACACGATCCAAATAAAAATTACAACAGCATTTTTTATTGAGTTGGAATAGCTAGCTATGAAATTTATTTGGAAGAGCAAGACGCCTGAATAGCCAAAGACATACTGAAAAAGAAAAATGAAATCAAAGGAATCACACTACCTGACTTTAAAACATGCCACAAATCTACAGTGGTCAAAACTGCATGGTATTGGCACAGAGATAGACATACTGACCAATGGAAATGAATTGAGACTTCTGATATAGATCTTGCATATACAGTCAACTGGTATTCAACAAGGCACTCAACTGGGACAGAATGGTCTCTTCAACATATGGTGCTTGGAAAACTGGATATTCATATCCAAAAGATTGAGAGAGGAACACCATCTCACACCTTATACAAAAATTAACTCAAGTTGGATCAAAGATCTAAATGTAAGACCATAAAGTCTTAGAAGATAATGTAGGGAAGCATCTATGAGGTCTTGTGGTATGAATGGTTTCATAAACATTACACCCAAAGCATGAGGAACAAAAGATAAAATAAATAACTAAAAATTTTTCACTTCAAAAGAGTTTGTCAAGAAAGTGAAAAGGCAGCTTACTTAATGGGAGAAAATATTTGGTAACCATTTATCCAATAAGGGCCTAATATCCAGTACATATAAAGAAATCATACATCTCAAAATTAGAAAGGCAAACAACCCATTTTAAAAATGGGCAAGAGATTTGAATGAATACTTCTCCAAAGAAGAAATACAAATGGCTAAAAAGCACATGCTCAACATCACTAGCTACCCGGGAAATGCAAATCATAAATACAATGAGATAAAATATTACACCTATTATACTGGCAGCTGTTGAAAAAAAAAAAAAAAAAAGAACTACAAGTATTGGAGAGGATGTGGAGGAAAGTGAACACTCAGCCACTGCTGGTGGGAATGTATAATGGTACAGCCATTGTGGAGGGCAGTTTGGCGGTTCCTCAGGAATCTAATTCTAGAACTGCCATCTGATCAGCAATGCCACTTCTGGGTATATACCCAGAAGAACTGAAAGCAGGGACAAGAACAGACATATGCATACCAATACTCATAGTGGCATTATTCACTATTGTCAAAAGTTGGAAGCAACCCAAATGTCCATCAACAGATGAATGGATAAACAAATTGCAGCATATACAAACAAGGGACTATTACCCATCTGTAAGAAGAAATGCTGTATACACACATGGACAACATGGATGAATCTGGAAGCAGACTCACAGAGCTAGAGTCTGGAAGATAGGTTATCACAAGATAGAAAGGTAGTAGACAGTGGTGAGCCGATGTTAATATGTGCAAAATCGATGATAAGGTAGAAAGGAGTGGTTGAGGAGTGGATGGGGGTGATAGTGGAACAGTGATATGATTGGATTCAACGGTGCTGGAATGTGAGGAGAAGTAAAGTGGGGGATAGGGTTGGACTATCCATGGAACTGGTGCTCAGAGTTCAACAGAGCAGGTGAACTCTGGGGATTCGTAAATGTGTGGTTAAAACTACAATTGGGGAAATGGTCTTTTGGCAAATATGGCAAGAGAGGGTTACTGGTGCAGAGCTTCAGGGGTGGGGTGATATGTGGGATAGGGTGCACCTGGGACATACTTCTATGTAATAGGAAAGTGTTTATTTTATCATAGTGTGTTATCACAGTGAGTGGAGACCCACGCAACAATAAACAAGAAAATATTAAACTCCCATCCTGGGGAGTCCTACTATCTTCTCAGTTAGAGGGGCAAGAATCTCTCAAGAACCTAGGAAGTGCCTAATAAAAGAAAACAGATGAATATATAAAGTTTTCAATGTTATTGCATGTAACTATGAACCTTATTCTTAAAAAACTAAAACTTAGTATTTAACATAGGTTCCAAGGGGAGGGGGAGGGAAGAATAGAATAGATGGAACATAGGGAATTTTAGGGCATTGGAATTGTTCTGCATGATCTTACAATAATGAATACAGTCCATTTTAAATTTGTCAAAACCTATGAAAGTGTACAGTACAAAATGTAAACCATAATGTAAACCATTGACCATGGTTAGTAGCAATGGTTCAATATTTGTATATCAAATTGTGACAAATGTACCATACACATGCAGAGTCTTATTAATAGGGGAAAGTGGGAGTGGGGGAGGAGTTTGGGTATTATTATGGTATTAAAATGTAAATAATGCATCTGGAAAAAGACCTTCATCAAAAGGGGGGAATATTAAATACAAATGAGTTTTTATGGCTAAGAGATTTCCAAGTGAGTTGGGCGGTCATTCCAGAGGTTACACTTATGCATGTCTCAGCAGGATCTCATTGACTGACACAGTAAACATTGTCTCAAGCAGGGGACTCCTGAGGGCCCTAGAGACATAGAGACACTATGGTCAGGGCAGACAATCTCAGGAATTTGGCACCCTGTCAATGGGCCTTACTTTGGAATATATGCTCCCCAATGTAACAGAATTAGACTCATTTATTATTTCCCTACACATAGCCCTTCTGCCTCTTTTTATTTGAACCTATAATTAGTACTATACTCTTCAATATATGTTCCAAGGACTTAAATCTTTGATCTGTTTATACGCTGTTTGAGCCCTGAATCTCAGCAGAGTTGCAGCACCTACTTTCCAGTTCATTGTACTCATCCAGGACAATGTACAAAATAGTGATAATGTACAATACCATCCCAAAAAACAGAGAGTATCTACAATTGCAAGAAAGAAAGTTCCATCTATCTGGCCCATGGAATCTAATCCCTCTCTCAATCAGAAACAGAGTGGGCATCAAAATCCTCAAGATTGGAGAATGATCAAACATAAAGGTGAATGCAACTATGAAATAAATTCGAATTATTAAAATTTTTCAATGGAAGAACTTGTATCATTGATATAAAGGCAGTGGCTACCAGATGTTCTGATTGAGGGGAGAGGGAAAAATAGGTGTAATATGGGATATTTTGAGGACTTTGGAATTGTCCTGAATGACATTGCAATGATGGATATAGGCCATTATACATTTTGTCAAAACCTATAAAATTGCATAGGGAAAATTGTAAATTATAATGTAAACTATATTTTGTTGTTAATAGCAATGCTTCAATAAGTGTTCATCAATTGTAACAAATGTACCACACTAATGAAAGATGTTGTTAATTGGGAAAAGTGTAGGAGGGGGAGGGGGTGGGTTAAATGGGAATCACCTGTAATTTTGATGTAATATTTATGCAAACTAAAGCTTCTTTAAAAATAAATTAAGTACTAGATTAATTTTAAAAATCAGAATACACATTTTCATTAGGGCGTATGGATCATTCCCCAGGTAGAGCTAATGTTGTAGTCACAAAACAAACCTCAGTAAATTGAAAAACATTGAAATCATTCAATGAATATTCTCTGACCGCAACAATGCATTTAGAAATCAATAACAGAGGGAGAAATGGAAAATTCACAAATATTTGGACATTAAACAACATACTCTTAACATAACCAATGGGTTATTGGAAATCACAAAGGGACTTATAAAATACATTGAGACAAATGAAAATGAAACTATAACATAACATAACTTCAAGATGCAGTAAAGTCAGTACTATGAAGGAAATTTATATCTCTTAATACATTTTTTTTTAAATTTTCAAATCCAAGGCTAAACCACAAAACTGGAAGAAAAAGAACAAATTAAACCCAAAGCAAGCAAAAACAAGGAAATTACAAAGATTAGAATGGAGATGAATGTTATAGAAAAAAAATTTAAAAATAGAGAAAATCAACAAAACCAAAAGTTGCTTATTTGAAAATATCCATAAAATTGACAAACTTTTAGTTAGACTAACAAAGAAAAAAAGAGAATGGATACAAATAATGAACATCAGATAAGAGAAGGTGACCATTACTACTTATCCTGCTGAAATATAAAGGACTAGAAGAGGATATTATGAATAACTGTACAGCAATAAATTAGATAATCTAGACAAAATGGACAAATTCAGAGAAACAATCTATCTACATTGATTCAAGAAGAAACAAAATGGACTCAACAAACCAATTCATAGTAAAGAGATTGAATCAGTAATCATAAACATAGCCAAAAAATCCCAGGACCAGAAGGCTTCACAAGGGAATTTTACCAAACATTCTAAGGAGAATTAACACCAATTTTTCTCGAACTTCCAAAAATATTGCAGAGGAGGGAACACTCCCTAATTCATTGTATGATGCCAACCTCATCTTCATACCAAAACCATATATAGATACCACAAGACAGAACACTACAGACCAATATAACTTATGAATATAGATGTAAAAATCCTTATCTAAGTACTAGCTAACAGAATCTAAAAGCATATTTAAAGAATTATATACCATAATCAAGTAAGATTTATACACGGTATGGAAGGATGTTTCTACATAAGAAAATTAATTAATGTAATATACCACATTAATACAATGAAGAAAAAATTACATGATCATTACAACTGATGCAGAGGCATTGACAAAATCCAGCACTCCTTCATGATAAAAATACTTAGAACACTACGAATAGATTGGACACTTCGTCACCATGGTAAAGTATATATATGAAAAGCACACAACTAACATTGTACATAATAAGACTGAAAGCTTTCCTTCTGTCTAAGATCAGGAAAAAGACAAGGTTGCTCATTGTTACCACTGTTATACAACATTGTACTAGAAGTTCTTGCCAGAGGAACTAGGCAAGAAAAAGAAATAAAAGGCATCCAAATCAAAAAAAAAATAAGTGAAACTTTCCCTATTTGCAGATATGATCCTATATACAGAAAATGCTGAAAAATCCACAAAATCTCTTAGAGCTAATAAATGAATTCAACAAAGTGGTGGGGCTTAAGCTCAAAATGCCAAAAAAATAAGTAGTATTTTAATTCACAAGCAATGAACAATCAGAAGAAGAAATCAAGAAGAATGTTCCACTCACAAAAGCAACTAAAAGAATGAAATACACTATCTAGGGATAAATCTAATCAATGGTATAAAGGACTTCAACAAAAACTACAAAACATTGATGAAAGACATCAATAAAGATCTAAATAAATAGAAGAATATTCTGTGTTCTTGGATTAGAAGACTAAATATCATTAAAGAAGTCAATCCTACTCAAAGCAATTTATAGATTCAATGCAATCCAAATCAAACCTCCAACAACCTTCTTGAAGAAATGGAAAAGACAATCATCAATTTTATATGGAATGTTAAGAGATCGCAATTAACTGAATTCTTATTGAAAAAGAAGAATGAAGTTGGAGGTCTTACAGTTTCTAATCTTAAAACTTATTACATGTGGGAGCTCTTTGGTTAAAACATCCTTGAAACATTTCAGGGCCTGCTTTACTGCGCAAGCAGACAACTTCTGTGCCGGTGGAAAACCACTGCTATCATTTCCTGATGAAAACAGTAGGAACATTCTTGCATTGCTCTGTTAGTTATTTAGGGCTTTCTGCATCTCCAATATTTCCTGTGCAGCCTGGAACTTTCTGAACCCCTGCACGTACACACTGACCATGTGCTTTGTGAAAAGAGAATAAAAACCGTGAAGGGAATCAGCAAAGGAGAATAGTTCCTTTAGCTGTTCTCCCCTCGCCTCTCTCAACCTGTGTTCAGAGTAATTCCTTGCACCGTTGTGGGTTCTGCTGGACAGATCCCTGCAAGACTTTGCAGGACGGATTCTTGCAAGTGGTGACCCTGACATGACTTGGATCAGTGGCGCAAATCTGCACGTTAAGGAGACGCTATACTCGTCCAGACCGAAACTGAAACCAATCTTCCCAAGATAAGGGAACAGCAACACCTGCTGGGGAGAGTTGCCAATGTGTCTAGTACGGTGAGGGGTTTCTAAATCTTCATGGGACCAAGAATTTCCCAAGAATAGGGTACTTTTGTAATAACAATATAACAACTCTTTTAAAAGCAGCTGATTGCACAGTCCGAAAAGGTCTATTATGCTCCCTATTACAAACAATTCAAAAGTATTGTCCTTGGTTTCCTAAAAGAGGAACTTTAGATTTGGAATTATGGGAGCAGGTAGGAAAAAATTTAAAAATAAAATATGAATAGGGAGAAAAATTTTCCATTTCTACCCTAATAACCTGGAGCATAGTGAAAGCAGTCTTGTATCCACTATATACATATTGTCCCACAGTTCCCTCATAGAAGCTCTCAGTTAAAGACCCTGTATCCGCTGAAAAGGAAGAAACACCTTTGCCTCCTCCAATCCCCCCACCCCACCAGTCTATTTTGAGAATCAAGAACCTCGGTCACCTATGGAAGAGTGCTTAAAAGAAGCTGTAGAGATAGGAAAATATCATACGTTTCCTGTAATTCTCCAGCATGGGCAGCCACAGCATGACTTACTTCCCTATGCAGTGTTTAAAGAGTTACATAAAAGCATTATTGAAAATGGGCTCCACAGTTCCTTCACAAAGGGAATTTTAGATGTCATTGCTGGTAGCTATGAAATATGCCCCTGGGATTGGAAAATTCTTGTAAAATCTATTGTTACCCCAGCTCAATTTAGTGTTTGGCAACTAGAATATCAAGAAGGCTGTGCTCAAAAGGCAATTCGTAATCTTGACCAGCAAATACCAATTGCAGCAGACATGCTTTTAGGTATAGTACCCTTCCTTGAACCTCATGTTCAAGCTCAACAAGATCAGTGGGTCTTTAACCAATGCTCAAAAATCACCATACAGCCCTGGTGCAGGATCCCTGAAGTTAAAAACAAGCAGGGCTCCTTTGCTACCATCAGCAGGGGATATCAGAATCATATTTAGACTTCATTAATAGATTGCAAAATGTTAAATTAATAGATTGCAAAAAATCTGACAGGCTGAAAATTCTGAAGTAGCAAATGCATTGCTCCTCCAACTGGCTTTTGAAAATGCTAACATTGACTGCCAGCAAGCAATGAGTAGTATTCGAACTACTGCTCGAGCTATAGGAGAATTTATCAAGGCATGTTAAAATGTGGGCACTGAAACTTTTAAAGTCCAGGCCCTTGCAGCTATTTTATGTTCAACTCAAACCTGTTTTAAATGTGGAAAAGAAGGGCATCTTAAAAAGGAATGTCATTAGGCACAGTCCAGGTCCAAATTTCCATTTATCGACTGTCCCAGGTGCAAAAGAGGAAAACATTGGCCAAAGTAATGCCGCTCTAAATTTGACAGGGATGGCAATCATCTTTCGGGAAACTTGAAGAGGGGCATCAGCTTTGGTGCCCCCAAAAACTTTTGGAGCAACAACCATTACCCAACTCCCAAATTCCCAAACAGCAATCAAGTTTATTAGAATCAGGCCACAGAGAAGTCTCAAATCTCTGCACAGCCACCCAGTGGCAGCACCAGATTGGACCTTATCACTACCATCAAACTAATATTAAAAGAGCAAGACTCCATTTATTAGACCCTACCGGAGTTTGGAGACCTCTCCCACAAGGGTTAGTAGGTCTTCTCTTAGGGAGATCCAGCCTTACTCTTAAAGGAATAAAAATTCTCTCTGGAGTAATAGACTCCGACTATCAAGGGCAAATAAAAATAATGTTACAGGCTTCCAATTTTCATATAATTCCTGCTGGTACAAAAATCGCCCAACTCCTACTCCATCCATACCATGTTTGGGGGCTGAAAATAAAGATAGGGAAAATGAAGGATATGGTAGTACCAGAGATAAAGATATTTATTGGACCACTTCTGTACAATTACAAAAACCCTTGCTTCAAATAAAAACACAAAACCAGTCATTCATAGGCCTAATTAATACAAGAGCTGATATTTCTATCATTTCTCAAAAGGACTGGCCTTCAAATTGGCCTATGTTTCAAACTACCCTTGTAGTAACTGGAGTAGGCAGCCCCCAAAGCCCTCTACAAAGTTCTAAAACTCTCCTGTGCATAGGCCCTGATCAGCAAAAAGTATATACACAGCCATACATTTTACCAGTCTTCATGAACTTGTAGCGTTGAGACTTGCTAACCCAATGGAATCTTACTCTAAAAACTTCCCCTTTTTCCTAGCAGCCACTGTTCGAATTTCTCTCCTGCCTTTAACTTGGCTTTCTTCCAAACCGGTTTGGGTTGAAGAGTGGCCATTTAAAGGGGAAAAATTACAGCAAGCTCAATTACTAGTAAGACAACTTGAAGCAGGACACATAGAGCCATCTAATAGTCCCTGGAAAACCCACATTTTTGTCATTCCTAAAACATCAGGCAAATGACTACTTCTTCATGACCTACGTCAAATTAATGACGTCCTTCAATCCATGGGTCCCCTTCAGTTAGGCTTACCTAATCCTGCCAAGATTCGTAAAGACTGGCCCTTGTTAGTAATTGATTTTAAAGATTGCTTTTTCACCATTCCACTCGCAGTCCAAGATAAGGAAAACTTTGCTTTTTCATTGCCTGCCATTAACAATCATGAACCCCTAACTAGGTACCAGTGGATAGTTCTGCAACAAGGAATTTTCAATAGCCCCACCATGTGTCAATATTACCTATTTCAGGCTTTATGCCCTACTGGTTCTACTTTCCCACAAGCAAGTATTTATCACTACATGGATGATATCCTTATTGCAGCCGCCTCAGAAACACTTTTAACACAACTCTAAATACATCTCCGAAATTCTCTTACCCAATCTGGTCTCCAAATTGCCCCTGATAAAGTCCAATTAACTCAACCTTGGAAATATTTAGTATATGTCTTATCATCTATGACAGTTAGGCCATAAATGATAAAACTAGATGCCACCAGCGTAAAAATGCTGAATGCTTTACAAAAACTTTTAGGAGCCATAAATTGGATAAGAACCAGTTTGAGCATTCCCACCTGCCAATTACAACATGCACTCAATACCCTAAAAGGAGATGCTGATCTTAATTTTCCTCAACACTTAACCCCATTAGTGCTAAAGGAACTTGAGCAAGTTAACATTGCCATTCAAAAAAGACAATTAAACTGCAGAAACCCTCAGTTTCCAATAAGATTATTCCTTTTCCCCACCACCTTAACTCCCACAGGACTGTTAGGGCAGCTGCTCCCACAACTTGGATATTTAGAATGGATTTTTCTGTCCCACACTTCTCGCAAAATGATTACCCCATATATCTGCAATTTCGCCCAAATTCTATTTAAAGGTTGCTTTCGCTGTCAACAATTAACCAGTTTTGACCCAAATATCATTTATGTTTGCCTTTCACAAGATCATTTCCAGCAAGCTCTTTTTAATTCTACACAACTACAAACTGCCATGGCAGATTATTTAGGACAAGCTGTTTTCTGGCTACTTGCTAATAAAATACTTCAGCTCCCCATGTTAAATCTCAAACCTCCTTGTATTATTAACCCTACCCCTATTTCCAATGCAATTAACATTTTTCTTGATGGTTCAGGAAAAACCTCTAAAGCTGCCATTATGTGGCATGAACAATCGAAATGGTACCACGCAGTCACCAAAAGCCATAAAAAAGCAGAATTGGCTGCCACAATTATTTTTAATAGTCTACAGAGAATAATACAGTGGTAATTGTCCTGTAATTTACATTGTTTCCAGGAAAAGTACATTTTTTATGGCTGCAGAAATCTGGCCAGGCTTCAGATATCTACTCTTCAATTTTGACATAGCTGCCTTCACATCTTTGTTCCTTAGAGTGTAGATAACTGGATTTAAAATAAGAGTAAAGGTGGTGTAGAATACAGCAAGGACCTTGTACACTGAGTAACTGTTGAAGGGCCACAGGTAGATGAAGATGCATTGTCCCAAGTATAATATGACTTCAGTGATGCTGGTGGTCATAGTGGAGCGGGGCTTTGCTATGCTGGCAGAGGAGCATTTCCTAACTGTGTTAAGTATCACAGTGTAGGAGATGACCAGGAGAAGGAAGGAAATCATGGAAAGAAAGCCACTGTTTGCAATGATTAGCAGGCTGACAACGTAAGTGCCTTTGCAGGCCAGCTTGGTCACTAGAGGAATGTCACAGAAAAAGTTATCAACCTGATTAGGACCACAAAAAGGCAAGTTAATGGTAAATGACATCTGGATAGTAGTATGGATGAGGCCAACACACCAGGAGATGAGGACCAGACTAACACACACATGGCTCAGGATTGTCATGTAGTGGAGAGGCTTGAAAATAGCAACATAAAGATCATAGGCCATGGATACAAGGAGCACAATTTCACAACTATTAATAGATGAAGAAAGAAAATTTGAGTATGGCAGGCTTCAAAAGAAATAGTCTTGTGCTCTACGAGAAAGTCAACAAGCATTTTTTGGGTGGCAAAGAAGGTAACACATATATCTGTAAAAGAGAGATTTGCAAGCTGAAACTGCATGGGGGTATGAAGGTGGGAATCTGAGGTCACAGGGAGGTGACCAGAAATTTCCCAGCAGGATTCCTGTATAAAGTAGTAAAAATATGACAAACAAAAGAGGTTGAAATTCCTGAGCTCTAGAGAGACCCAGCAACACAAATTCAGACACCTGAGAAATGTTTATTTCATTCATTGACTTAGCAAAACATTTATCATCATTTATCTGAATAGGAGAGAAATACAGATCAATCAGTAAAATGAACATAGGTTGATATCCCAGATTCACTCAATCTTTAGAGCTTCTGATTCTACTTAAATATATATCTGGATTTTCAGGCATCATTCACACAGTTTTAGGGACAGCAACCAATTAATCAAAATAGATAAACAGTGCAAGATTGGGGCACTAAATTTAAACTCCCAAGAAAAGTGGATGATTAGAAGGTTCAAATGGGAGAATTTCAACTAATTGGATCATCCAGGTGTATGAATTTAAGAAGTCAAATCAGATAAATTGTAAATGAAAATGAATATCTGAATAGTTGTTTTGACATAAAAAATTCCCAGTCTCAGAATATGGAAACTAAACATATTTTTTTCTGCACTAAAGTAAGTGAATGAAAAAAATAGCACTGATACTACAGAAGATTAAAATAACACAAAATTAAAAGTAAATTAAACATGTTCAACTCAGAGAATACAGGCTGAATTACTTTATTTAAATAAATTTGAAAGGCAGGCAGGATAAATTTATGGTATAAGAAGTTGGTATAGTGGATATCACTGAAAAAAGGAAAGGAATAGGAAAGATCTGTGGCAGGGCTTCTGGAGCACTGATATTGTTCAGTTCTTTGATGAAATTGATAGTTTTGGTGGCATCATGGAGTGTTTATATAAAGAAGCGATCTTTCCTGTCTTCTTGGCAACGTAGAACCTCCTTCGGTTGGAAACTGTTTTCATGCCTAATAAGACAGTTATCTTCAAATACCTTCAGTGGAGAAATGTTTATTC
Source organism: Cabassous unicinctus (assembly GCA_029593785.1). Taxonomy (NCBI): domain Eukaryota; kingdom Metazoa; phylum Chordata; class Mammalia; order Cingulata; family Chlamyphoridae; genus Cabassous; species Cabassous unicinctus. The sequence continues at coordinate 14,452 of JAQZBX010006387.1, read as the reverse complement.
AAATTATTGCTGAGTTTTCAAATAAGGTTGTCTTTTAATATTGAATTGTAAGTATTCTTTATATTTTTGTATCCTAGTCCATCATCAAATATAAGAGTTCCAAATCCCATTCTGTGGATTGTTTTGTCACTCACTTGATGGTATCATTTAGAACACAGACTGTTTTAATTCTGATGAAGCCCAATTTAATCTATTTTTTCTTTCATCATTTGTGCTTTTCATATCATATCTTAAGAAACCATTGCCTAACTCAAGACTATGGAGGTTTTCTCCTATATTTTCTTCAAAGATTTTTATATTTGTAGCACTTACATTTAGGTCTGTGATCCATTTTTAATTAATAATTTTGTATGGTATCCAATTTTTAATGCTCATTTTCTACTCCCATCCATCCCCAGATAACCTAGATTCTAGATTCTGATTCTGTGAGTTTACTTATTCTAATTATTTCCTATCAATGAGTTCATGTAGTATTTGTCCTTTTGTGTCTAACAAGTCATTCAACGTGATGTTTTCAAGGTTCATCCATGCTGTCTCATGTATCAGAAATTCATTCCCCTTTTCAGGCTGAATATTACTCCATTGTAAGAATATACCACATTTTATTTATCCATTTATTGGTTGATGGGCATTTGAGTTGCTTCGATCTTTTGACAATTGTGAAAATTGCTGGTATGAATATTGAATTTCAAATATCAGTTTGAGTCCCTACCTTCAAATATTTTGGGTATTTACCCTAGAAGTGGGGTTTCTAGGACATAGGGAATCTATATTAAAATCTAGGGTGCTGTTAAATAATCTTCTACACCAGCTGCACCATTTTATATTCACACCATCAATGAATGAGTTTTCCTATTTCTCTGTATTCTCTCCAACATTGTTATTTTCTGTTTGTTTTTTTTTAATTGTAGCCTTTCTAGTGGGTGTGAAATGGAAACTCATTGTGTTTTTTATGTGCATTTCCATTATAGTTAGTAATGTTTAGAACCTTTTCCCGTGATGATTTTTTTTGTTTTGTCTTTTCCATATCTTCTTGGGAGCAATGTCTATTCAAGACTTTTGTCCATATTTTAACTGAGTTGTCTTTCTATTTTTGAGGTATAAGATTTCTTTATAAAGCCTAGATCCTAAACCCTTATCAGATATGGGGTTTCCAAATATTTTCTCCCATTGATTACATTGTTTTTTACGTTCATTGAGAAAGTCCTTTGATGAATTATAAGTTTTTAATTTTGTTGATGTCCCACTTATATTTCTGATTCTCTTATTTAGGTCCTTGATCCATTTTGAGTTGATTTGTATCTATAATGTGAGGAGGGATCCATCTTCATTCTTTTGCACATGGACATCCAGGTTTCCCAGCACCACTTGTTGAAAAGCCTATTCTATCCATATTGAGTGGACTTAGCACCCTTGTCAAAAATGTAAGGGTTAATTTCTGAACTCTCAATTTTATTCCATTGTTCTTTATCTGTCCTTGTGCCAGTACCTTCCTGTTTTGATTACTGTGGCTTAGTAATAAGTTTTAAGATCAGGAAATGTGTGTCCTCCAACTTCATTCCTCTTTTTAAAGACGACTTTGGCATTCAAGGCTCCTTACCCTGTCATATAACTTTGATGATTGGCCTTTAGATTTTTGCATGAAGGCTACGGGAATTTTGTTCAGTATTTTGCTAAATCTATAAAGTTCTTTGATTAGAATTGACATCTTAATGATATTTAATCTTACAATCCATGAGCATGGAATGCCCTTCAGTTATTTTAGTATTCTTTGATTTTGGTCAGCAATGTCTTGTAGTTAATTGTATACAAGTCCTTTACATCCTTGGTTAGATTTATTCCTCAATAATTGATTCTTTTAGTCGCTATTATAAATTGATTTTTTTCTTGATTTCTTCTTCTGATTCTTCATTACTAGTGTATAGAAACACTACTTATTTTTGCATCTTGATCTTGTCCCTTGCCGCTTTGCTTAATTCATTCATTAGTTCCAATAGATTTATTGTGGATTTTTCTGTGTAAAGGATCAAGTCATCTACAAATAGGAAGACTTTTACTTCTTCCTTTCCAGTTTGTATGCCTTTTATTTCTTTCTCTTGCCTAATTGCTCTGGCTATATTTCCAGTACAATGTTGAATAATAGTGGTGATAGATGGCATCCTTGTCTTTTTTTGTTTTCTTAGAGGAAAAGCTGCCAGTCTTTCACCATTAAGTCACATGTTAGCTGTGGAGCTTTTTATATATGCCATTTATCATGTTGAGGAAGTTTCCTTCTATTCCTGGAATGCTAAGTGTTTTTAGAAAGAAGTGGTGCTGGATTTTTTAAAATGTCTTTTCTGCATCAATTGAGATGGTTGTGTTTTTTTTCCCCATTTTTCTGTTAATTTGGTGTATTTCATTTGTCAGTTTTCTTATATTGAACCACCGTTGCATAGATGAGATGAATCCCACTTCATTAAGATGTATGCTTCTTTTGAAGTTCTGTTGGATTTGGTTTGCTAATATATTGTTGAAGAATTTTTTATCAATATTCATAAGGGATACCGGTCTTTAGACTTATTTTCTTGTGGAAACTTTATCTAACTTTGGTATGGGGTAGTGTTACCTTCAAAGAATGAGTTAGAATAAATAAATAAAATAAATCTTTAAAAAAAGAAGGGGAAGTGAATGTTTTCAAGCAATTGGGCTCCCATCTACAATATAGAAGTTCCCAGTTTCAGTTCCTGAGGCTTCCTGGTGAAAGTAAGCTGGCCTACAAGGCAAGCTGGCCCGCACAGAGAGCTGACACAACAAGATGACGCAACAAAAAAGAGACAGAGGAAAGACAGTGAGAGACAGAACAAAACCAGGTGGATAAGATGGCTCAAGTGATTGAGTGCCTCTCTCCCACGTTGGAAGGTCCCGGGATTGGTTCCCAGTACCTCCTAAAGAGAAGATGATAAGAGAGGATAAGCAGACACAGTAGGGGTGTAGACTGCAAGCCCAAGCAATTGGTGGTGGGGTGGGTGAGATAAATAAATAAAATAAATCTTTAAAAAAAGAATGTGTTAGGGAGTCTTCCCTCCTCTTCAATTTTTTTGGGGATATTTTGAGCAACATAGGTGTTAATTTCTCTTGCAAATTTGGCAAGACTCCCTTGTGAAGCCATCTGTTCCTGGGCTTTTATTTGTTGGGATTGCTTTGATTACTGATTCAATTTCTTTTCTAGTCCTGGTTTGTTGAGATCTTCCATTTATTCTTGAGGCAGTGTTGGCAGTTTGTGTGTTTCTAGGAATTTGTCCATGTCATCCAGGTTGTCTAATTTGTTGGCATATAGTTGTTCATAGTATCCTTTTATAGTCCTTTTTATTTCTGTGGAGTCAGTAGTCATGTCCTCTTTTCATTTCTGATTTTTGTTATTTGTATCCTCTTTCTTTTTTTCATCCTGAGTCCAGGAAAAGGTTTCTTGATTTTATTAATATTTTCAAAGAACCAACTTTTATTTTTGTTGATTCTCTCTGTTTTGTTAAATTCTCTATATAATATATCTCCACTCTAATATTTATTTCCTTCTTCTGCTCCTTTTGGCTTTAGGAGGGACAAATCCTTTTTTTCTAGATCCTCTAGTTTTGTAGTTTTGAGGTTAGGTCTCTTTCAGATCTTTCTTCTTTCTTATTATAGCATTTAGAACTATAGATTTCCCTCTCAGCACTGCCTTTTCTGCATCCCACAAGTTTTCTTATGTTCTCTTTTCATTTTTATTTGCCTCATGTTATTTCCTAGTTTCCTTTGTGATTTCTTCTTTGACCCATAAGTTGTTTAGGATTACATTGTTTAATTTCAACATTTGTGAATATTCCATTTCCCCCCTTTTATTATTTCTAGCCTTATTCCATTGTAGTCAGAAAAAATATATTTTATGATTTCAATATTTTTCTATTTATTGAGATTTGTTTTGTGATCTGTCACATGGTAAATCCTGGAGAATGATCCGCATGCCTTAGAGAAGAATGTGTATTCTCCTGCTTCTTGTTTAACCATTATATATATTTAATATTTAGACACACATATATATTATATTTAGCTGTTTAGAATATCAGTAAAGTCTTTTATTTACTTATTGATATTTTCAGATGATTTATCCATTATTGAAGTCATGTACTAAAATCTCCTGTTATTAACATAAGGCCATATATTTCCCCTATAAATCTGTCAATATTTGCTTCATATTTTCTGGTTCCCTGAAATTAAGTGCATACATATTTTAAGTTGTTATATCTTTTCGTTGAATAGATTACTTTATCAGTATATAGTGATCCTTTTTGTCCCTTGTAACAGTTTTGACTTAAAGACTATTTTATCCGGTATTAGTAGAGCTACCCAAGTTCCACTTCAGTTAATAATTGCATTGTATATTTTTTCTATCTTCACCTTCAACTAACTTATGTCTTTGAATTTAAGTCAAGGGTCTTGTAAACAGCATATACTTGGGTCAAGCTATGTTATCTATTCTTGGGATCTCTGCTTTCTGACTGGGGAACTTAATCCATTTGCACTTAAAGAAACTAATGATAATGTAGGATTTTATTTTTTTATTTTGTTATCCTAATAAGAGAGATTTTGGTACTTATTTTCAGAAACTATCTGTATCTACTGCTCAGTATTAATGGAAAGGTTATTCTGTATTTTACTTACAGCCCAAAATTTGATATTTTCTTAATAAAAGATAACAAATATTATTTATACCATTGGAATTATTTTTTCTTTATGCTAAAGAGATAAGGGTATTAACTGGAGCAAAGTTTGCCCTCATCTTTGCTACTATGGAAAACACAGTTGGATGAATAAAAAGATAGCTATGATTATACCCTTTTCTGTCACGGACAGAAATTGGGCAATGTTTTTTAAAAAGACCTCCATTCTTTCCAATATAAAACAATTATTTTTTGTTTATTCATTCTGAAAATATAAAATGCATCTTAATCATGTCACAGAGCTGGAAACTGATGATAGGGCAATTAGCTTTATATCTTTCCACCTGTTGAATTTTTTACTAGTGAAATGTCTTTTTCATTTAGAGAAGATGATGTACATGAATTTCCCTTCACTCGCAGCATATCCCTTCTTAGATGTAGTAAGAGTATTTTATCACTTGAAAAAACATGACTTTTTAAAAAGCTGAATAAAATTCCTATACTGTGATAGAAACACAAAGTTGTTGAAAAAAAAGATTCTAGGGTAAAATCACAGCTGTGTCATCTGCCAGCTGTATGACATTGAACAGTGTATTTAGCCTTTCAGGACTCATTGTCTTGAAGCATAAAATGTTGAAATAATATAACAATATAACCCTCAAAGAGGCAACAAAATTGTATCTTAAAGATTCTATAAGTGAGAGTACTTTAATAAATTGTAATGACAGCACATATAAAACATTCTTGATTTATTTCATAAAAATATTACTATTTCTATAGTTAAAACTGCTCAAAGATGGTATGGTCTAATCTACACAGAAATGAGCTTCATATTGCTGGATGTGCTCAAGTCAAACCAATCTTTGGTTTCTTATTATATTTTAGTGTGAATTAACACATGCACAGAGGGATTTGATAGGTGACTCTCATATCCTTCCTACAATCAAATCCTGTAAAATGCTCCTCTCCCAATATTTCTATTTGTGGAATATTTTAATTGGTGGGTAATACTAATAAAATTTGTAGGAGATATCAAGCACTTCCAGTTCAATGTAAAGGCCTTTAGAAACTTTCCTTTATTGGTTGCTCCCTCCACCCTGCTTTCCCTCCTTCTTACCTGCCAACCAATAAAAACAGTGATGAGACACAGTCTTTAGATATATATTGATGAATTTCTTTCACTTTACCCTAGAAGAAATCGAGAGAGTGGACACACTGATTGTAATCACTGAGTCTTGGAAAAAGATTGACAGTTTTTTTGGGAAATACACTGACCTAGCACTGAGAAGATGAGCCATAAAGCAAGTTTCTTTATAAAGAAGGACATAAGAATGGGGTGCCTGTAGCCAGGGTGGGCTTCCTTTCAGGAAGTGGTACAAGGCTGGATTCAGTTTCCTGTTAGAGGCACTGTGCATTATGATAGCACAGGAAACTCTCAGGAATCTGGCAGAGGAAAGAAGGTTGGTAAAAGAAAGAGATAAATTAACACTGAAAACAAATTTGCCTATATCACATGTTGCTTGGAATTTAGCATGATTTTTGCAACATTGCTTTTTGTTTATAAGAATGAAATGTCAAAAAAATGCTAACATTCACATTAACTTGCAAAGAACTCTAGATATTAAAACCAATCCTACCTCACTAAGGGTCACAAGAAGAGGATTGATTCCTGTTCTTCATCCTAACTATACTTACAAGTAAAGTGTCACTTTCCAATTTACTCTCCAGAAATAAAAATGGAAACAAGAAGAGGATTGATTCCTGTTCTTCATCCTAACTATACTTACAAGTAAATTGTCACTTTCCAATTTAATCTCCAGAAATACAAATGGAAACCTTCAAGGAAATAAAGCATTTATCTCAAGGGAGAGATCAACGATTACAGCTAAGGTTTTTGTTTTTTTTTATTTTTATTTTTTCATATAAGCCCTATTTTTTTTAAAACAGAAAACTGTAAGTAAAAAATGTTCAACAAAAGTACTGCAAAAATATTTTAGAAACCACCATAAATTTTCATCATATGATTTAGATTCTATAAAGTCACTGAAGTATGAGGAATTTGAACCATTTTTTTCAAAACCATGCTTAATATTTTAAGGCTTTTCCTTCCATGAGCTCACTTTCCCTTTATTTAAACATGAGGTAAATATCTCCCTCCTCTCAGGGATGCATTATATGTGATCATCAGATAACTGAGTCAACATTTTGTCCTGAAATAGTGTAATGGATTTTACTGGAGTAGGGATTTTGCATTTCCCTAAGTCTAGAATCAGAAAACTATAAAGGACAACTAATAATCATTACTCTGCTTTGTGTAAGCACTCCATTTTTCTTCCACTAAAATTTCATAGTCAATAATCTTTTGTTTAATGAATATCTAAATTTCCTCTAAATACAAAGAATAAAAATGAACAGAGAAAGGACATATATTGTGGTTGTAACATACATGATTTTATTCATCAAAATCTAATATGATCCTATCAAGCCTGTCCATAATCCAGAGCAGAAGAGGAGTCATAGGAACAGAGAAGAGACCAGGACTTATATTGCCTAGACAGAGTTCCCATTAAAACACAGTTTGCTCATCATTTCTCTATACCCAAGCATATATGTTCAAAACTCACTTCCAATATTTACACATTGTACTAATTCCTGCAGTCCTTCTTTCACCACCACTTCTAAACTCTCCTTTCACCAGTGATTACTCATATTGAAAATAATAGCAATACTCCCTTGATTTAATGCCTTTTATATTAATCCCACACACTAAATTGAGCCAAAGTAAAACGTGCATATTCCTCATGAGATAGTAAGGACACTGCTTCTCTGCCTTCATCCACACAACTGCAAAATTCTAAAATAGGGAAATAGATCTTCTATCCTGATGCCAGTGTACTGATCTCATTGGAGAATTGAAAAGTGCCATTCAGAGATCAGTTGATTATTCTATAGCAGAAATAATTCACATTTTACAAAATAATTTTTCCAAGCAGACAAAGAAATGTTATTTTTACATTTTTACTAGTTTGTAAAAATGTAGCATTTACTAGTTTGTAATGTTATTTTTACAAAACTAGTCGGTATGTCTGAAAGTAAATTCTTATTTAATTTCCATTTGGGCTTTTAGTCAGCAAACAAATTTTCAACCTTCAGCTTTCCAACTGTTAATGAAACATTCCTATGAACTTGCCAAGAATCACCTAGACTCAGGATGGCTCCATCGATCAGAAATCAGAAAAAGCCCACTTTTCAGAGGACAGTCATTGTTAGAGTGTTTAAATGGTTCCCCCATCTCTCCCTTCAACAGGATAGTTTCTTCATATATTAGTAGGCTCTTTCATGTATTCTCCAAGACAAATCTTCTATCCCATCCCACCTTCCAAAACATGTCAACATTTTGTTCAACCAGATCTTGAAAATTTGCTTTCCTGGAGTCACATACCAACTATATAAGAGGCTGTTATGTAAGTTTAAAATTATCATTTTAAAATAAACTGAAAATGGTTACGTACCACTCAGCAAACTCAGTTCTATGTTTATGCCCCAGTAAAAGTTTCACATAGACAGGATACATGTTCAAGGGAGTTCACTGCAGCACTGCTTGAAAGAGAGACAGTGGAAATAACCTAAACATCTATAAAAAGGGGATTTGGAAGTAAATTAAAATATGTTTTGCAATGGAATTCTATTCAATGAGTACATTTGCAAAATTGGTTTTTATGAACATTTAGAAGTTTCAGAAATACAATTTTGAGCAGAAAAGTAAATTAAAATACAATTATTATGATGATATTTTCATGCACTAAATTAAAATATTTCAACACACTTATGCTGTAAAAGTTAAAAACATCAAGAGGAGGAATACATACCACATTTTGAACAGCATTGGAAGGAAAGGATCAAGAAGGGTAGGAAGGGCCTTTACATGTGTCAGTAATATTATACCTAACTATACAGATCTGAAGCAGCTATTGTAAAATATTACTATTTATTGTATATATTAAATGCAAAATATTACATTACACATTTCTCTATATTTTTTATGTCTTGAAATGTTTGCATTAAAATTGATCCTCATAATTTTCTGTAACATACAGGGCTGATGGATATCTAAATATATGCATTTGTGAAAACCAATAGAAATATAACTTGGAAATCTTTGCTTTAAATCTTTGCAAACTTAATGACAAACAAACAAGCAAAACATCAACTGGGGTGTCACGACATCCCAGGATAAAATGTAAAATCTGACATAAATATAAGTATTATACAAATGCAATGCATAATTGCACTGACACAGGAGAGGGGGAGAAAAGGAGCTGCTTTAAGTCACTTTGGAACATTCCAATTTTGACTAGAAAGTGTAAGGTAAAGACAAAAGTGACTGTACATTATCATTGTATGTGGTTGGTAAATTTGTTTCTCATAGGAATATAGATTAAAATTATACATTTGCTTTTTATTTACACAGGGAATGAACAAATAAGTAAATGGATGGCTACAAGTGGGAGCAGACTTTTCACTGTAGGTGAGGGAGGTTACAAATAAATGAGAAAGAAAAGCTAGAACAAAGTCTTGGTACTTGCTTAGAGTTAGAGACAGCATTGTGAACTCACACTAAACTCAATATAGATGTAGAATAAATCATCAATGTGTGTATACATGAATTAATCTCCATTCATATATTGCCTAAGTCTCTCTGCTGAGAAGGTTTAGAAGAAATGACATAACAAAATCAAGGAGCACACAAGTGCTGAGAACTTGGTTTCTAAAGACCATTCTCTGATAAAAGGAACCAAATATCCTTGGTGGAATGGCTGATCATAGGATTGGGGCAGGGAAAACAAATTGAGCCTGGAACATTTTGTAGTGTCAAAAAGTAAGATAGTACTGAAAAAAATGACAAGCTAGAGCTATGTAAAAAGCACCCATAAGCCACCCTGAGAAAAATTAGAATGACCAACACCAGAAATTTCAATCAGAATATAAATAATGTAATATTGGATTAAAACCAAAGTGTGAAGTAAATATCCATTCTGGATATATAAAAATGAATAATACAAGAAATAAAGAGATGGGAGAAATTTACAGAAGAAGTAAAAAGAATTATGGAATTACTCCCCACTCAAAGTTGTGGAACTTAATCCCTCCTACCATGAAAGTGGCCTGCACACTGTGACTTATTTTCAAACCAATGGAGTATAGAGTGGTAGCAGTGGGAAACAGTAATTTTACAGTAGAGAAATCTGGCAACCACAAACTTAGCCTGGTAATCCATTATCTGTGATATGTTGATAGCATGTACTCCTGATATGATATAATGAGAAGGGCAATATGCCTTTGTTTTATTCTACCCCACAACCTACAGCCTCATATTAACCATTAGAAAAACATATGACTAACCAAAATTTAGGAATTTTTGCATGATATCTGACCAGTACTCTTCAAAACTGTCAAGGTCACAAAAACAAGGAAAGACTAGAAGATTTTCAGACTAAAGGAGACTAAGAAAATAAGACAACTAATTGTGATTTAGAAACCTAGATTGAAACCCAGAACAAGATAAGGCCTTATGACTACTTAAGGAAAACCTATAAAATCCAAATAAGTTCTGGAATTTGGTTGAAAGTAATGTAAAGTGTTGATTTCTTTGTTGTGACACTTTCACCATAATAATGTAGCTGATGACAACAAGAGAAGGTGGTAAATAAAGGAAATCTGTGTACTATCTTTGTAACTTTTAATAAATCTAAACAATGCCAAAAGTAAAACTTAACTTTAGAGTTTAAGACAGAACTTAATATTTCAGGCATTGTGGTGTGTAAAGTTTTGGGGGAGAGGCAATCACACAATGTGGATGGCTAGGTTGCTATAATTACCCTTTTCCCTTTTCCCTTTTCCCATTAAGCTAACTCTTGTGGAACTCTACCCATACAAATGAAGGGAGGAGGATCAGTTCACTCTGGTCTTATTGGTATTTCATTGTTATTTTAAGACTATTTAATCCTAAATTTTTAAAATTTTCTGTCCAGTTTGTTATTTACTATAGTGCATTTTCTCTCCTTAATTCATACCTGTGGGCAAATAGGCACAAATTATGTCTTTCATAATACAGACAAAATCATAAAGTGGTTATTTGTGCATTTCACTGACTCTTTTGATTATCCTGTCAAACTGGTTGGAAAGAAGCTACATCCATGGAATAAAAATGAGCCATTCTAGTGTTAGTACGTGGTTGTGTATTTTATCCATCTCCATGTAAGCAATGGCTGGATGGCACTACTGCATGAGATGAAATGGATGATGGTCTACTGAGAACGCTGGGATCTTCTGATAGCACCTACTTATTCAAACCCACTCCCAGTCTTTCTACACACAGTGCATCATTATGAGGAATTAAGATATAGTTAAAACTTTTAGGTCTAGATATTGCAAATATTCTTCATCTTATTATCATTTATGCCTCTTTCAAATCTAAGAACAGTATACTTTTATTTAAACAAATCAACAAGTATAAAAGTTTTTAGAAAGAAAATTAATTTAAACTAAATAACAATTTAAATACAACTGAATAAAATTTTCATGCTCTTAGTAATGCAGTTATGTAAATATATGTGGTATTAATTATAAGCTCTTTAACTATTGGGGATAATATTAATTATTATTAATGGCATTAAATAACATTTAATACCATTTAAAACAGTACACTAAAAGTTAAATGCTATTTTACTAAAATGAAGTTTACAAAAACCTTCATTAATATGATAAAATGTTTATATAATAAAGGATGCCAGTGGAATACAAACTATATTTAGATTATGATAACATTTTTCTTAGAAAAATAAAACTATTAAAAAAGTACACAAAATAGAAAGGCAAAATATTTACAAATGTTGATATGAGATTTGGAATTTATTTTACCTTATTCATAGTAGTTCATTTAAATTTTCTCTATAATGATCTCAATTACATTGATGATTTATACATAAATTTCTGTGAATTCATATGATAATGTATATCCACAGGTTTTATGAAATATAATTTTATTTTCATAAAAATTTTTGAGTAGTTGTAATTGGTTATCTTTCTGAAACTTAGTTATTATTTCCTTATAATACATACATTTCAGGTAAAATTCTACTAAATTATAACTTATGTAACTCGTTTTGAGAGCAATGGTTGTTTTCTACATGTAATATCAAACAAACTCAGATTTTTAAAAACATTATTTATCATGCTGGATTTGTTTTGCAAGAAATATTGCACCATTTTTTCAATTTTTCACAATTTTAATTTTTTCTGATTTCCTAAATAATCATGCTTATTGTTGAAATTTTGAAGCAAAACACTATTTAGAAAAATCACATTCCCAATACCAAGAGGTAAACCCTGTTAACTTTAGTTATATATTCTTAAAGACCTTTTAAAATGCATTGTTTGATTGGCATACTTGATATAATATTGTATATATAATTTGATGTACTAATGAAAAAGTCCACAATTAGCATTAAATACTGATCCTGAGACAGCTAGGAACATTGTATCAACTGGAAGGATACAGATGACAGGATCATGAAGAAAGACATTCAGCATAACACACCTTAAGTGAAATTACACTTCTGTCTGTAGAGTGTAGATTCTTAGAATCTGCAGTCACAGTTGCCTGTCACAATAAGACTAGAACTAACCTAGACAGTCAGGAAGATAAATAAAATAGATGGATGTCTCTGGTGACATTTTCCATCATTAGGAAATTGGGATGTTCAGGGATTAGTGACTCAGGTACTCACACCCAACTCACACCCAAGGAAGTCAATTAAAAAATTAAACACAACCTTTTACCTGAAAGGATGGAACACAAAAATGCATGTGTGTAGTCATGATAATGGGTTGGAAGTGTAAAATCTAACAGATGGGAGTAAAATATATGATAGTTGCAATAATTTAGGTTTTAATGAGAAGAGGGATGTGCTCCCCTGATCCACTAGGCTAAGGGTGATGAGAAAGATAATGGGCCACGGAGGGATGTTTGGCTGCCTGTGCCTTGCTTTTCTTCTACCACTGCATCGTTGCCTGTGCTGCTTTCTTCTTCTGGAGTGCTTTTCCAAATTAGAGTTTTTGACATTATATTTTATATCATATTATTTTTTCAAACACTATAGGAATATGCAAATTAAAAATAAAATTCTTTTTCTTCCATCGCCACTTTCTTACCAATTCCACTGGGTGGAAGTGTGGGTGGGGGAGAAAGAGGGAGGGAGAGAGAAAGAGAGAGGAGGAGGAAAAGAGGTTTGGAAGGTTTATTTTCTCTCTCAAAATCAGGTTATTGTAATACTTGTAATTCCACTGTCTACATAATTTTCTACAAGTTATCCCTTAAAATTATGCCATGAATATTCTTTCATGTACTGTATTCAGGTCTGATTATTTTTAATGTATTCAAAATATTTCAAATGTATGATATACTACAATGAAATAATTATTTAGTTTGTGGGCATTCAGATTATCTATGATTTATTTCTACTACCATAGAATTGCAATGCAAATAGTGCTGCAATGAACAAGTTTGCTCATAGGCAAAGAACCTTATGTAAGGCATAGAACCCTGAAAGTTCAATTTCTCAGACAAATGTTCCATAAAGTGCTATACTGATTTATTGTCCTGTGAACATTGTATTTGGCACTATTTCCACACACTTTCTAACCCTGGATAATATCAATCTTTACTTTTCTTTTATTTTAACTCAGTAAATATGAAGGATGAAAATGAGATTTTATCTTAATTTGCATTTGCCTCAATGAGAATGAGCAACAGTGAAAATGAGCAGATTTCAGTTCTTCATCTGTCTTATAATTTTTTTCAGAGAATTGTGTTCAAATAATTTAACACTTCACCTACAGGGTGTTTATAATATTTTCTTTATTATTATATAGAAGCACTTTTGCGTAGAGAATATTACATGCTGAAAATGTTGAAATATTTATTCCCAGCCTCTGTCATTTTGTCCATGCATGCAAATTGTTTGCATGTGTATATGTTATTCAGTAAAGCACACATATCTAAAATTTATAATTTTTTGAGTTTTTACATAAGTGAAACCTCCTAGCAGGCGGAAATATGGAACATTACCAGTAGCTCAGAAGGATTTTTGGATTCACTTCTCAGTCAGTATCCTTAAAGTTAAACTCTTTTTAGGCTTCTATCAGTTGTAATTATTTTTGTATGTGTTTTACCTTAATAAAAATGGAATTACATAATATACTCTATTTCTTCACATGTGTTGACTATTTTCCCTTGACATTATGTCTGTGAGATTTATCCTTGTCATTTTGTGTATCAGTGTTTGTACATTTGTTTTTGTTAAAGAGCTTTTGTATTACTTCAAATGTATCAATATAGCATGATTTACATACACATCCTACTGTTATTGGAATTTGGGTTGTTTCTTGTGTTTGTCTAATACAAATAAAACCTATGAATATACTGCCCATGCTTATGCATATAAACACCCATTTCTGCTGGGTATATTCTTATAAAGATAAGAATGTCTCAGTCCTAGGATAGGTATATGTTTAATTTTAAAAGAAGCTATCAAACATTGTTCAGATGTGATTGTACCAGGTGACAGGCTGGCCAGCAATGTATAAGAGAGTTACAGTTGCTCCACATTTTTTTCAACGCTTGGATTATCTATTTATTTTTGCCTTTTATTTTAGCCTTTCTGCTGGACATGCAGTGGTATCTAGCTGATTTAAGTATTTATTTTTGATGAGTAATG
>JAQZBX010006386.1:0-53358 GCA_029593785.1 Cabassous unicinctus | reverse complement strand
CGGAAAGAAGCCAGTCCCTACCAGCACTGTGTTTTTCAGTACACCCTGCTTCCCCTTGTGCCAGAGGCAGAGTTAAAATGATAGCTACTGACCTCTTTCTGACTTGGACAGGTTCACACTTCAGCTATTCCTAGGATTCTGCTTTAGCCCACTGAATTTACTAATCAGTAGCTGAAGTTGGTGCCCAACCATCTCTTCCTCCCCAATTCTTGAGAAGTGGAGCTTCCAATTCCAGCTGCAGAACAGCTCCAGAGGCAGCTTATGCACCAGCCTCCAGGGCATGGAGGGCTCTACTTTTGAATCTTCTCTGCAGTTGGGCAGTCTCCTCCTTCCATTCTTTAAAGGATGCTTCAGGATGCTTTTCTGCTCTCCTGGAGCCCTCAAACAGGTGCTTTAGATAGTTGTGGGTTATTACTAATTGTCCTGTAGGACAAGCTGATTCTAGGAGCTCCTTACTCTGCTGCCATCTTGCTGGTTGTTACTAGCCCTCATTTTTGAAAGACAATCTTGCCAGATATAAGATTCTCGGCTGGCAGTTTTTCTCCTGCAGTATCTTAATATCATCATACCACTGCCTTCTTGCCTCCTTGGTTTTTTGATGAGAAATCGGCTCTTAATCTTATTGAGTATCCCTTACATGTTATGCATCACTTTTCTGTTGCTGCTCTCAGAATTCTATTTTTGTCTTTAGTACTTGACATTCTGATTAGTATGTGTCTCAGAGTTGGTCTATTTGGATTTATTCTGGTGGGAGTATGTTGTGCTTCTTGGACATGGATATCTATGTTCTTCAATAGGGTTGGGAAATTTTCTACCATTTTTCTTCAAATATTCCTTCTGCTCCTTTTACCTTTTCCTTTTCTTCTGGAACTCCCATGACACATATTTTTGCACATCTATTGCCATCATTTAGATCCCTGAGACCCTATTCAAATTTTTCCATTCTTCTCTTCATCTGTTCTTTCATACATTTGCTTTTGGAGACCATGTCTTCAAGCTCACTGATCCTTTCTTCTGCCTCCACAAATCTGCTGTTATATGCCTCTAGCATATTTTTTATTTCATTTATTGTACTTTTCATTCCCATAAGCTCTGCTATTTTTCTCTGCTTTCAAATTCTGCTTTGTGCTCACCCAGTATCTGTTTAATATCTTTAATCTCTTTAGCCATCCCATTGAATTTATTAAGGAGATTTGCTTAAACATCAACTTCTTTATGTCATCTGGTGGCTTATCTTGTTCCTTTTACTGGGCCATATCTTCCTGTTTCTTTGTATGGAGTGCAATTTTTCATCGGTTTCTTGGAATCTGGCTTACTTGATGTATTTATCCTGGGTGTTGCTTCTGTCTTTAGGGCTTTTTTGCTTTTTCTCTCTTGCTGATTGTTTAGTAGGAGCTGAGGATGTAGTTGGTGCTGTAAACTGTGGAAGCTGAAACTTTCTGTGCTGTTCCAGAAACCTATGAAGCTTCTCCCACCTCTCTCCTCTTCCAGGGGTAGGGACAGAGCTGCATATGTGTGTAATAGTCCAAATCATGCAGGCCAAGACTGTCTGTAGTTGCCCAGAGAGACTGTTGAGACTTCCGGCTTCTTCCTCCCCTACCTGGGTTGGGGATAGAGCTGCAGGTGTGGGCAGCAATCTATGCCATGTGAGTCCAAAATGACAGTAGTTGCCCAGGTAGACTGGCATAGCTTCAGTACCCCCCTCCCTTCCAGGGGTGGGGAGGGACTCTCTGGAGTGCCTAACAATCTAATCTGCACTTGCCCTGAGAGAATATGGGAATATTGTCCCTTCAGCTCTTTAAGGGGTGGGAATGGAACAAGCAATGCCCAACAGTTCCATCTGTGTAGGCTGAAAGTGCCTGCCATTGCCAGAGAGGCTGAGGAAGCACCTTCCCTGTTTTTGGGAAATGGAGCTTCCTACTCCAGTCATGGAATAGCTCCTGAGGCACCTTGCACAGCCAGAGTAGTATGAGTACCAGCCTCTGCGGCATGGCCTGCAGTTTCCCAGAGAGACTAGTGCTGGTCCCCCCAAATTCCTTCCTGCCTGAGATGTGCCTCATGCTTAAGCTAGAGATGCAATCTGATCTGAGTGGAAAGAACTGATGATACTAATCTTTAAAAAAAATAACTTCTGATTTTGATATTTTTCTTGGTGTTAGTTTTCCATTTCATTGATTTCTACTTTTATCTTTATAATTTGCTTTCTTCTACTTAACTTTGGGTTCATTTGCTCTGCCTTTCTAATTTTTTTAACTAGAAGTTCTGATTATTTTTAAAAATTTTCTTCTTTTCCAATATAAGCATTTAAGTCTAAAATTTTCCTCAACTACTTTAGCTACATCGTACAACTTTTGGTTTAGTTTGTTTCATGATGATTCAATTCAAATATTTTTCTAATTTCCTTTGTGATATATTCTTTGAGTGATTTTTTTTTTAGAAGTGTGTGCTTAATTTCCCGATTCTTTCTTGGGTTATGTTCCATCTGCTGTTAATCCCATACAATGAATTTTTTTATTTTAGATACTGTCTAAGTCTAAAATTTCATTCTTTTCCCATTTTCAGTTTCCAAATCAATTCTGAAATTCACCATCACATCATCCACTATATCTCTTGCTGTAGTATCTAACAAATTCATCCCTGTTATTTCTTTGTGGGTTTCTTTCTATTGACTGATTTTTCTCTGGACAATGTATAATACTTCTGTTTGTTTTTTTTTTCTTCTCATGTCTAGTAATTTTTTATTCAATACTGGATTTTGTGGGTGACATCTAAGTATTCTGTTATTTCTGTTATCTTCCTCTGGAGAGTGTTGAGTTTTGCTCCAGTAGACAGATAACCTGAATTTGTGACATCTTGGTTTTAGTGTTTGTAAGGTTGATTTGTTTCTGTTACACTTTTATTCCTAGGGTAAATCTTTTCATCTTGAGAAGTAGCTTTTGTTCCTGAGGTGTAACCCTTCTTATATTTTAATGAAAAGTCAGAAGTGCTTGCCAAGTCCCTCTAATTTGATCCCCCAACTCTCAGGTGAGTGGCAGTTGAAATCTCTGTTAAGCTCCTTCAGCTATCCAGTTGTTGTTTTCCACATTCCCAGGTGCTCTGACAGTCCCAGATTTAAATCTCTGGATCCCAAAACCAAAATGAATATAATTTTTGTCGTAACAAAACCATTTGCATTTGATTTCTAGTCTCCTTGCTTCATGAAGGGAAAAGGCATTTAAAGTGTATTTAAAATTTTTCCTATTTTGTCCTACATACTCCCAAAATGATTTTCAAGGAATTATGATAAAAGAATGCAGGTTGTATTCACTGTACTTCTCTTTTAGGTAAAATTAACTTTTAACAGTGGCCTAGTGGCAATGAAAACTCATTTTCACAGTGAAAGTATTTTAAGCATGTATAAGGAATGCTCAATGGGAAGCAGAGACAATTCAAATTTCTTCAAATTTCTATACTGTTTTCTTGAAACAAAGCCCAAATGGTAGTGTGCTGATACTAAAAATTCATGTAGGAATTATGACGTCTATATGTAAAACTGCTTTCAGTGGTATGTATTAAAAAATAGTTTGAGTGGTTCAAAATAAATGAGAAGTCCCTAGTTTATCTCCTCATGGACTGTTTTATACTTTGGAGCAGAGTTTTCCAAAATAAGTTCTGAGGAACACTCTTTTCTTAAAATAACAGGATTTGACAACTATTGAGGACTTATGGTCTGGGTACGATTCTCAGTATTTTATAAGTATTAACTTGTTTTATCTTCAAAACAAGCTGTAGCAGTTTGATATTGTTTATGAATTCCAAAATTAGATATTGGATTATGTTTGTGAACTGGTCTGTTCCTCTGGGCATATTATATTGTATTGGATTCAGAGGTTTCACTTTTACTTCATTAAATTATGATTAAGGCTTTGATTGGGCCACATCAGCAGGACGTTGAGTCCCCACCCTCTTGGTGGGCAAGGACTCACAGAGAAAAGGACATGTCAGAGGAGCTGGTTGGAGTTTTGATCCTGGAGCCCTGGAAGTAAGCACACAAAGAAGTAGATATATGAGGAAAGCGAGAAGGCGCCATTAAACACGGCAGAGGCCCCGGGAAGAAAGACAAGCCATTCACCTGACAGTTTACAGCTGGCTTTGTGGAAAGAGCAGAGCAGCTGAGCCCAGAGGGAAGCAAGCCCCGGGACAGAGACAAGACTTGTCCCAGCCTGCAGCTGAGATTGGAAGATGCTGGGACTACAGAGCCTTGGCAGGAGCAGGAAGACTGAACCCTCGCAGACATCGCCCGCCATCTTGTGTCAAATGTGGCAACAGAGTCTGGGTAACAAAGTACCTCTTATGGTACCTTTGCATTAGCACCCCTTTGGCTGACTAATACACAAGCTTATAAAGTATGTAATTATTAGACTAATTTTACAAATGAGAATGCAAGTCACAGAGTGCTTGAATAATTTTCCCATCAAGAGACTAGCAAATGGCTCAGGGAAGAGTTCAATCCATGCAGTGAGGCTCTGGAGCCTGAATTTCCAAACTGTTATAAACACTGCCTCTTATTCCATTAAGATGTGTTCCCTGTCCATAAAACTTTATTTTCTTAACTGAAAGACTTCTCAAGACCTATAATATGCTATTAGTTTTCTCAGGATAGGGAACATGCTAATATGTTTATGAATCCAGTGGGTATGCTGGTAGATTGGCTTACCCAAAACCAAGCCAAAACAAAAGGCCTTGAATTGTAACTCTTGCTATGTAGTAACCCAAAACTCATTCCAAGCTCCTGATGATTTAACAATTGGCTTGCAAGATTTCTGAATCTTTAGCATTTGGCTCTCCAGGATGAGTCTTCCCACCACTTATGACTTTCCCCAGATGAAGATATTGTATGATATGTGCATTTTCTCCCTCTCTGTCTCCCCTCCCATCCTGCCTCTCTCTTTCAACAGAGATAAATATTTTTTGAAAATCCTTTCTAAAACAAATTCTTGCTTTCTAAATGAAATGCTAAGCAACAGTGAAAAAACCTACTGGGTCTTAAAAATACACTTTAGGGACCTTAAAATCAACAACAATAGTAACAAGTTAGAACTGATAAAATAGAACATGGTTTAATCCATTAAAGATCTAAAAAGTGCATTCTAAAATGCCTTAGGTTCATGGCCAAAGGATTAAATGAAAAATTCTATTAACTACTACAAATACTATATGCATTGGCTAGAGTTGGAGAGGATGAATTCCTTCATATTTCTTGACAGTTATCTCCAGGAGATAAAGTATTGCCTACTTTAGCAATTTATGCAGGCAAACTTCCAAGGAGGCATTCATTTATTGTTGTTTTACCCAATGTGACAAATGGAATCAATGCAAAACTAGATACAAGGTATCAAAGAAATGATGTAAATTCCCCATTGCTTTAGATTATTTTATGTAAATAGATAAATTAGGTATCCTATTTCCTGCGTTAATTTACTAAGACTCATTTTTATTGTCCATCTTAATATTAATTTAGAAGTTTAGAACAACTGAAATTAAATGGGACCCAATGTATGAGCCACCTTCTCAGAGCCAGGGACCTTCTTGAGTCAATGTGACCACTTTCCTATTTTAATTTTCAGTATTTTCTCCTTCTCTGGCCCTCAATTCATTTCAGAGAATATAATCCTCAAAAAATTTTAAAGTATGGTAATTTCACTTGAACAAAAATAGTGTTTAAACATTATTACTCACATAGAAAGCTAAAGTGTTACTTAATTCACATGTAGAATACTTTCTACAAGTGGTTTATATTTACAACAACAAAAGCAGCCAGGAAATGATTAATGTGGTGTTATTTTATGAGCATTGTCCATTTTGTCCATGTTCCTTACAATGTGTTGTACTGACTGTGGCACTATCCACCAGCCAAATTTGCTGCACTGTAGATGGATGACTATTCAATGCCTTCCGGCACTATTCCCAAAGTCCATTCCGAACAATGAGCAATATTATCAGGTGTTCAATAAAAACCTAAATAATAAAGGATCTCTCTGCCACGTATAATCAGAAACAACTGCAAATCACATCTCACACTCTGAACTCCATAATTCACATTAGCATATTAAAAGCTTTACTTAACCCAATATTTTCCTAATTTGACTATGCATCTCCTTTTGGAAGGAATACTTATTAACAACTGGAATAAATCTTTCAGGAAGCAGTTTGAGGTGCTCGGGATTTGATCAGGTTTTCAGATCATATATATATACATATATAAAAGGAAAAGAAATCTGATATTAAGTCATCTTCGTGGGAATTGGGTCATGTTGGAAGGAGTTGCAGGCGTGGACGACACCTTCAACAGCCTCTACAATGCCACCTGATAACATACCTACTTACCTGAGGAAGAAGAAGGAGGAAAGCCCGAAGCAGCAGCAGCGACGAAAGAATCTTCAACCTGGACCCAACCTCCCCATGAAGTTAGGGAGGCGTCCTTGAGTTCCTGACTTACATTCGCTAGTCCCTTCCCACCCCTACGTCTCCCTTTGAGAGGAAGGAGGCTGCTCTGTCCTTGGCTCCACTAAGCCATCCTCCATTCAACCCTGAAGGGGGCTTTTCTGTCGGTGACTGGTGCTCCCTCTGGTTAAAGGCAAGCAGTGCAAAACCGTGCATAAGTTCACTCAAGATAACTGCATGCCATGTAACGGAAGCCCCCTTGCGCATTTATCTTCACATTGGAGGGAGCATGTTTACCTGAACTAGTAGCGGCTGTTGATTTCTCTTTTATACCTAAAACGCCATTAATGCTACATTCATTTTCTTTTAAGGGAAACTGACCCGCAAAAGTTTTTCTGGCAGCATCATCTATAGCTTAATCTGTTACTGTCATTCCCTCCTTTTAAACTGGCTTTACTGAGCTGGCCTATGCAGCAGTGTAGATTGAGATTTAAATAAAAACAACGTTCTTATACTTGTAGTATTAACTATGGCCCATCTTCTACAATAAGGTTCACTGTGTTATAGAATTCTCTGCATGATCTTTTCATTTTTATTCTAGTAGCATATAAGACCTAAATTTTTCCCTTTTAGCTACATTCCCTCAAAAAATTCATAGCTGTTACACTCACGTTAATGTGCTACTATCACCACCATTCATTTACAAACCTTTACAATCAACCTAAATAGAAATTTTGTACAAATTAAGCATCAAATCCGCATTTTCTGACCCCAATCTATCCTCTGGTAACCTATATTCTAGATTCCAACTCTGTGAGTTTCTTATAATTAGTTGATGTAAATGACATCAAACAATATTGATCTTTCTTTGCCTGGCTTATTTCACTCAGCATAACGTCCTCAAGTTTCATCCATGTTGTCACATGCATCAGGACTTCAATCCTTTTTATGGCTGAATAATATTTCACTGTATTTATATACCACATTTTCTTTATCCATTCATCAGTTGATGGACACTTGGGCTGCTTCCGGCTATTGGCAATTGTGAATAATGCCATTATGAACATCAGTGTGCAAATATCTGTTTGAGTCTGTGCTTTCAATTCTTCTGGGTATATACCTAGAAATGTGATTGCCAGGTTATAGGGTAATTCTATATTTAGATTCCTGAGGAACTGCCAAACTGTCTTCCACAGTGGCTGTACCATTTCACATTCCCACCAGCAATGAATAAGTGCTCCTATTTTTCCACATCTTCTGCAACACTTGTAGTTTTCTGTTACTACAGAAACTTTTAAAAATAGTAGCCATTCTAGTGGGTGTGAAATGATACCTCATTGTGGTTTTGATTTGCATATCCTTAATAACTAGTGATGGTGAGCATCTTTTCATTTGCTTTTTAGCCATTTGTATATCATCTTTGGAGAAATGTTTATTCAAATCTTTTGTTCATTTTTTAATTGGGTTGTTTGTCTTTTTATTGTTATGTTGTAGGAGTTCTTTACGTATTCTGGATATTAAACCCTTACTGGATATGTGGTTTCCAAATATTTTCTCCCATTGAGTATGTTGTTTTTTCAGAGAGATATGCTGTGTTCATTAGTCAGAAGATTCAATATTGTTATGATGAAAATTCTCAAATTGATCTCTAGATTCAATGCAATCCCAATCAACATCCAGCTGTCAGTTTTAGTGGTAAAAGTTGGGAAATGGAATCTCAACTTTATATGAAAATGGAAAATACCTAGAGTAGTTAAAATGAGCTTTTAAAGAACATATTTCAGCCATTCTGTGTATGTTGTGAAATCTCATTGTGGTCTTAATTTGCATTTCCCTAGTGGCTAGTGAAGTTCAGCATCTTTCAAGTGCTTATTTGACATCTGTATATTGCCCCTGGTGAAGTGACTGCTCAAATCTTTTGCCCATTTATTTATTGAGTTACTTGTTTTCTTATTATTGAATGTTGATATTTTATATATTATGAATACAAACAAGTCCTTTATTACATACATGCTTTGAAAATTTTTCTCCCAGTGTGTAATTTTTCTTTACATTCTTTTAAGAGGATCTTTCAAAGTGCAGAACTTTTTAATTTTAATGAAGCTACAATAATTAAGACAGTATGGTGTTGGTATAAACATAGAATATATCTAATATATTTTTTAATTTGAATAAAATATGGCATTTGAGCAATTTTAAAGCTGGCTGACAGATTCACAGATGTTTTTATATTGTTTTCCAATAATACATTTGTTCAAAATTACAGCTAATTCAGGGAAACTGCTGTGGCTCTGTGGTTGAGTGCCATCTTCCCACACACGAGGTCCAGGGTTCAATCCCCAGCCTCAGTACCTCCAGAAACAAAACAACACCTAATAAAAATACAGAATAATAACTTCATTTGCAATATTTAATGTAAATGAGTTTTCCAAGGAATTAACTGGTGTTTATATGTCATTTTGAAAAGCAGATTTTAAAAGAGTAAGTTGGCACTTAGTAAGAAGTTGCCCTCCAACTTCTCTCTCCCATATTTCTTTGAGAATTTCTTGTGTGTTTGTATCTACTGCAGATACCTGTAAATGCTTCAAATGGGGCGTGTGACCTTCAGCCTTTACATAGATTGATGCATAAATGTGGGATCTACACTGCATGAGCAGTGAGAATATAATATTGACTGAGGATGCTTGCATATTAAAGGAAAAAATGCCCATAGATTGTTATGAAAAGTCCTCAAAATATAATTATTTCTAAAAGTTGTAAGAAGTTAAATATTATATATATATTGTTACAGAAGTTGTAGGTTTACAAAAAAATCATGCAGAAAATTCAGAGTTTCCATATACCCCCTCAATTACCAACACTTTGCGTTAGTGACATACCTTTGATACAACTGATGAAAGAATATTATTATGATTGTACTGTTAACAATAGTCCATAGTTTACATCAGGGTTCACTGTTTGTGTTGTATAGTCCTATTTGTTTTTAAAAATTTTTTATTCTGGTAATGTACATACAAACTAATATTTCTCCCTTTTAACGACATTCAAATATACAATTTAGTGGTGTCAATCACATTCACAATGTTGTGTTAGTATTACCACCACCCATTGTCAAAACCTTTCCATCACCCCAAACAAAAACCAATTAAGCATCAACACAAAAACCTCTACCACCATCCCAGCCCCTGATAACCTATATTCTAGTTTCTGACTCTGTGAATTTGCTTATTCTAGTTATTTTATATCAATGAGAACATGCAGTATTTGTCCTTTGGTGTCTGCCTTATTTCACTCAACATGATGTCTTCATGGTTTATCCATGTTGTCACGTGTATCAGAACTTTGATCCTTTTTACAATGGAATAGAATTCCATTGTATTTATATACCACATTTTGTTTGTCCATTCATCTGTTGATGGACACTTGAGTTGCTTCCATCTTTTAACAATTGTGAATAATGCTTCAATGAACATTGGTTTGCAAATATCTAATCAAGACCCTGATTTAAAGTCTTTTGGGCATAGATCTAGAACTAGGATTGCTGGGTCATATGGTAATTCTATACTTACCTTTCTGAGAAACTGCAACAGCTGCACCATTTTAAATCCCCACCAGCAATGAATGACCTGTTTCTCCAATTCCTCTGCAACACTTCTTATTTCCCATTTTTCAAAAATAGTAGTCATTCTAGTGTATGTGAAATAACATTTCGCTCTGCATTTGATTTGTATTTCCCTAATGGCAAATGATGTTGAGCATCATTTCATCTGGGGTTTTTTTGGCCATTTGTAGATCTTTGGAGAAATATCTATTCCAGTCTTTTGCCCATTTTTAAGTGGGATTTTTGTCTTTTTCTTGTTGAGTTGTAGTATTTTTTATATATTCTGGATATTAACGCTTTAGTGGATATTTCGTTGCCAAATATTGTCTCCCATTCTGTATGTTCCTTTTACTTTCATGATGCAGTTCTTTGATTTACCAAAATTTTAATTTTGATGGAACCCCATTTACCTATTTTTTTCTTTTGTTGCTTGTTCTTTTGGTGTAACAAAGCTAATTCTTACATGGAAAAAATTTGGCTATGGAAAAAAGTTGACTATGTCTGCTCCCCATTAGCTTGAAAAAAGTTTTTTAGAAGATAAATAAAGAAACTATTATTTATGAAAACAACAACAACAACAACCAAGAAGTATTCACATAGGTATTTTATTCATTGCTAAGCACTTAACAGTTTTTACTGGTCTAATTCTCAGAACATTTTGGGGAGATAAGTAATATTACTCCCAATACACAAATGAGAGACATAAAGGGTTCAAATATATTGGTAAATTTATTGCTTTATCTAAGGATAACAGTCATTAAGCGGCAGAGCCAAAATCAATACCCAGATCTAACTATATCCTAAGCACCCGTTTCCCCCATTTCACATTTCCTTTTTCCAAAGTTATGTAGCTTTCTTACTGAATATCTAAAAATGATTACAAAATCATTGTAATCAGAGTCATCAAAAATTATTAACTCATACAAAATTAAAAATTTCTTTTAAGGGCAAAATTTCTTTTTATAAAAACTTTGTTTACATTTGTGATGTTTCTAAAATTTATTTTACAGTTATAGTATGCTTCACTATCATATTGAGCCAAAATGGAACACTGATCAAAGAAATTCCTATTAGGCTTCTATCAATTCCTTGGGGGAAAAAAGAGTCTCTTCTGATATTCTCATTCTCAGTCCAAACTCAGACATGTTTTTCTCATTACTGGGCATACTCTAGTCAGATTTCATATAACAATTAGTTAAGTTATTGGGGCTGAAAAAAAAAAGTTTTAAGCTAAAAAATCCAAGTAAATGAGCTCTATAATAAATAAATAAAGCAGTTGATTTTTATCATTAATATTTTTAATAAATCAATTGTCAGGATTTTTTTATTGGAACATTCATTTACTTGAAAATTAAGAAATCAAAATATGTTTGTATTAGTCAGCTAAAGGGCTGCTGATGCAAAATACCAGAAATCTGTTGGCTTTTATAAAGGGGTATTTATTTGGGGCAAAAGCATACAGTTATCAGGCCCTAAAGCATAAGTTACTTCTCTCACCAAAGCCTATTGCCAAGTGTTGGAGCAAGATGGCTGCCGACATCTGCCAAGAGTTCAGGCTTCTTGGGCTCCTCTCTCCCTGGGGCTCCGTTTCTCTCTGGGCTCAGCTGCCATGCTCTCTCCAGAGATCAGCTGTAGACGTGCAGGTGAACGGCTCTATCTCCCTCTCTGGAGCTTCTGCCGTATCTAAAAAACCAACTCTATTCCTCTGTGTTCTTCTCCTGTGTGTTCACTTCCCAGGCTCCAGCTCAAAACTCCAACTCTCTTCTTTGCCACATAGTTTTCTCTGTGAGAAACTACTGATGTGGCCCAGTCAAAGCCCTAGTCATAATTTAATCAAGCCCAGGTACAGACCAGTTTACAAACATAATCCAATATCTATTTTTGGAATTAATAAACAATGACAATCTACCACAATGTTATTAAAAACAAATTTGATGATCAGATTTACTATATATTTAAAATCTCAATGAAATGAAAACTTCCAAAAAATATATTTTTTGACAGTAAAGTTTATTTGGATCACACTGTCTTCATCTCTACTTTATATCTGGTTCCTTGTGCTTTGACCATGTCTTAACACTCAGTAAACCTTTCTGAATATCAATTTGTTTTATTTGTATGGTGAAGGAGTCATGCCATATTGAATACACCAAAAAAGAGAAGAGAAACTTTCTTTATAACTTTATTAAAATGTGGAAAATACACTAGTAACTAATTAAACCTTATTAAAACAAGGGCTTTATCTCATGCCTAACTTCTAGAATAGTGCTCAGTTGCATAACACCTGGAATAGCACCTGGTTCCATAGCACCCAGAATAGTATCTGGATCCATAACACTCAGATTAATGCCTGGTTCCATTGTACCTAGAATAGCCCCTAGTCCTACAACACTTAAAAGGTATCTGGTCCGATAACACCTTAAATAATACCTGATTCCATAGCACCTAGAATAGTGCCTGGTACATAGTAAGGGCTCAATAACTGGCTCATATTTGGCAATTCTGAGACAATCTGTGAGTTGAGCTTTATGGACAGCTATGTTCTCAGCCTGGTAGTTTAAAAGATGCTACTTTATGAAAGCTTGTAAAACAATAATTTTATTGGGCAACATTCTTTGGTCGATGGGTTTCAACAGCTTTCTACCATACCCTCATTAAATGTACTAAATTATAAACAAATAATGTTATTAAATTAGTCTTTAATTTCCATTACCAGGAATATTCTAAGCAATCTCTGGTACTATAAAATGAAAATGAGGTACCTAAATTAATGACAATCCAAACCATGTAGCACTTTAAAGACTAAAATTTAAAGTCTAGGTATGCATTCATCTGTGTGTGTGTGTGTGTATATACATATATATATATATATATATGAGAAAGAGAGAGAACTTACCTATGTATTTAACAATATGGATCCAGATATTTAGATTTAAATATATCCTACAATATTAACAATGATTCTAAGGGGCAGAGTTAGGGATTTTTTCCCCCATTATTTTTGGTGTCTCTGGCAGTTAATGCATTACTTTTCAGCAAAAAAAAAAACAACAAAATTTATAAATTATAAATCTAAGCAAAAATACTAAAGCCTACATTCCAAGCAACAACCCTTGCCCTAGCTCATTTATGTTTGCTGTATCTTAAATATTTTCATGAGTTGTTATGTGGCAATGAAATGTATGCATTTTGTGACTTGGGCATTTAATGTGCAACCTCAAGAATTTCTACAATTATTTGATTTTTTATCTCTTTGTCACATCTTTTTTTTTCTTTTTCTATATTACTCTCTTCACATGAGTGAGGGCAGAGATATATATAGGAAAAAAGATCACATTACATTAGGCATGTTCATTCACTGTATGTAATTATATAGGAGTAAATAGTTATGTTTGTTGTGTATGTATCACATACGTAGCTGGAACATTGTATAGGCTTATGTAGGTTAAAGTGGTCAAATATTGACAAGTTCATGTGGTTCAATGAACACATCACAAATTTCTTTCTGCTAGTATTCTATGATATTACAGACCTTTCTTTCTCTTATAGTTAATGAAACTATACTCAATATGTTCTGAACTGTTCAGAATTATAAAGCTAATTAGTGTTCTATTTTCTGGTTTGGTTAACTCAATCAGTTAAGGCATTATACTGCTGAGCCAGTTAATTTCTTCAAAAAATATCTGCAAATGTAGGTTATTAATTACAAAAAAAAAAAAAAAAAAAAGTGAGTAGAGGTATATGGATTTGTCCCTGTCAATCCAGGAATTGTTTCTCTTACAACTTATTCACCTGTCAACTTTTAGATTGCCAATAGAGATGTTCCCTTGCCTCTCTCCATTTTATGCAACCATCAATCTTCCTCCCGACTCTTTACCTCTTTTTAAAGAAGTGAAAATTTAGAAAGAAAAAAATTAAAATGGTCAATAAGTTTGCACATGTTTTCAAGAGGTCTTTATAAAAACCATGTTGAAACTAGCCTTAATTTTTATAAGGGTAAATGACATTCTTGAGACATTTTCATCATAGTGTTTACCTGCATTTTATCCTCTTAAATATTTTATATTTAAGCTCTCTAAATATGCCAGTTGATTCCCAATTTTCTACACGCAATAGCAGTCCATAATTTTCTTCTGTGACTCTTGTCAACTTTGTAATTAAGTACTTATTTGTAAAATATCTTAATGCCTCTACATAGTAAGCTTACTGAGAGAAAATATGTTTTTATCAACTTATATAACTATTGATGAATCATTGTTTACTGCTGTACTTACAGATCCTGTCCCCATGCCAGACACATAATACATGTTTATATGAATGAATATAGAGGAGCATATACAGATGATGAAGTAGTACAATCTAATTGTGTAAGAGCCACAGGCATTCTCTTTCTCTGGAGGTGATGGCTACAATATGGCCCTGTGATTTAGACAATAATCTCTTGGTGTTAGAGCTCTTCAAATTTTAGTTCTGCTTTGGTCTTGGGCAGAACACAAGACAAAATATCTCTTAGTCCTCGATTTCTTCTTCATTCTTAACAATATTACCTATATCATAAGATTGTTAGGAGAATTAACTGACATCATAAAAACTGCCAAATTTCTTGAGCAGGTAAAATTCACTGAAAAAGATCCACAAATGGTTAATAATCTTATGAGAAAAAGGTCAAACCTATCTCGTTATTCGAGACATCAAAATTAAAGCAACGGGGGAGTGGATGTGGCTCAAGCATTTGAGCACTCATCTCCAACATGGGAGATCCCAGGTTCAGTTCCAGTACCTCCTAAAGAAGACAAACAAACAACGAGCAGACATCAAGCGAAAACAGCAAGCAGACAGTGAGAAAAAACAATGAGCAGATAATGAGCAGATGAGCAAAAAAACCCAAAAACCAACAAGCAGACAATGAGCAAAACCAATGGGCAAGACAGCAAGCAAACAACAAGCAGGCAATGAACAGAAACAAATGAGCAGGGAACAGATGTGGCTCAAGGAGTTAAACACCCGCCTCCCACACTGGAGGTCCCAGTTCGGTTCCCAGTGCCTCCTAAAGAAACAGACAATGAGCAAAAGCAACATGCAAAAAAAAAACAATGAGCAACAGACAAGGGAACCATCTCAGGAGGGGGAAAAAAGATGCAATAGAAAATAAATATTTAAAAAAATAAAATTTATTTAAAAAATTTAAGCAACAAAATGACATTTTCACCTATCAAATTGGCAAAGATTAAAATGTTTGATAATAACCAGTGCTGGATGTGGTAAAATGTTTATGCGCATGCACTATTCGTGGCAACTTAAATTAGTGCAACTTTTGAGAATATTTTATTATATCTTTTAATCTTTAAAATGTCTATATTCTCGTGACTCAACAATCACTCTTCTAGGCATTTAACATGCATGTATGTATTCACGCTAGTGGAGATGATGTGTGTGCAAGCTTATTTAGTGTAGCATTATAAGAAATGAAGGGGAAAAAAAAAACTAGAAACAACCCAAAGTTTCACCATTTTTTGAATCTTTAAAGGAAAAGTCCACAAAATTCACCATAAATGGAACTTATTTCTCTGATGCATGTTGAAAGTGAGGGACTCGGAAATGAAAGGGACACTGTTTCTAAATTTCAATGAATGTACAGACTGTATAATTAACTGGATTATAGTTTTAATTAGTATAGCTAATTTTTAATCTTAATTTACTGTATTTTTTCATATTATAAAATTCATTCTTATTAAAGAAATTTTATATATAAAAAAAACTAAAATAGGTTTCAACCTCAATTTCAAGTGGATGACTTTGTGTCAGTTATCATTCTCGACTTTGAGTATAGCTTTCATAGTGAAAGTATATATTCTCATAATCCTAGAAGGAGAGGTACAAATCAATACAACCCTCTTTGTCAAGCAGGTAAAAGTTTAAGGAAAACACAGATGAATCATAGATTTCTGTATAATCTGTGCTTTTGTCAAAAGGTTGCCATGACTCATTTATGACTTTCCACAGCTTTAAAACCAATGTTTTCAACCATAGAAAATCTGCTTTCTGGTCATATTATGACGGCATGAGTCAATAACATACTTTTCAATTCATGCATGATTAATTTTGCAGAAATAAAACCAAGTACACTTGTCACTTGTTATAATTCCTTAAAACAGAATCCTGTACAAAGGAAAAGAAAGTTTCTAAAATTGAGTGCCCTCATATACTGTATGCTGAGTTGGATTACCACAGATGTCGCCTCATTTAATCTTCACAGCTCTCCTATCAGATCAACCTACAATTCTTAGGGTCTGTTAAGAAGGGACAGGACTGGAATTTGAACAGAAATCCATATGATTCTGAATATCACAAAAATGACAATGCTACGATGTAGACCTTAGTTAATTCAATTCAAAATCTATTAATTTATTAACTGATCCTACAGCTCTCAGGAACACTTTGAAACAGTATTATGCCAAGTCAATGCTTTCTTGCTTATTTATTAAGCAGTTTAGGTCCTGACATTGGGAAAGGGAGAATATCCATGGATATGGTTTTATCCAATGGCCTTATCCTTCTTACATATAAGACAGATGGGGGTAGTGGATGTGGCTTAAGTGGTTGAGCACCCACTTCCCACATGGGACATCCTAGGTTTGGTTCCCGGTGCCTCCTGAAAAAACAAAAGCAAACAACAAGCAAAACAAACAAAAAATTCAGGGAAGCTGGTGTGGCTCAGTGGATGAGCGCTGGCTTCCCACATACAAGGTCTCAGTTTCAATTCCTGGCTCACGGTACCTAAAAAAAAAAAAAAAAAAATAGATGGGAATCTACAATAATAAACATCTGCAAATGGAAGTCATCTGTTCAGTGATATGCTTTTAAAACTGTTCTTTTCTAGAAGGATTTTAAAAAATTAATTGACTTCTATTTGGCCAGGAAGAGAGGGCAACGTCCTTCCACAATTCAAAATATGTCAGGAGCTCAATTCCTTAAGCAATATTTTTTATTTGCCTCCTCTTTCCTTTTCAAAGTTTTTTGTTTCCAATTGATTTCAGTTATCATTTCATCTCACGCTATGTAGAAAGAAACAATAATAATATTTTAAACATAAGCATGCTGCAGAAACTAAGAAATAATTCAGCTGTTTTTGCTGCCATATGTCCTTATATTTCTTTAAAAACAAGAGACTCTTATATATGTCCCAGAGACTTAAATCTATGGTCTGTTCATGTGCCAGTTGAGCCCTGAATTTCATCAGAGTTGCAAAACCTACTCTCCAGTTCATTGGACTCACCCAGGGCAACTAACAAGGAGATGATGATGGTCAGTATCCATCCTAAGGAACAGCGAGTGTCTGCAACTGCAAGCAAGATAGCTCCATCCATCTGCCCCATGGGATCTAAGGTCCTTCACAATTAGAAGCAGAGTGGGTATCACCATGCCAAAATCCTCAAGATTGGGGAATGAACAGTGGACTAAAGTAGACTTATTATTCTACTATAGACTTATTATTATTGTAGCAATAGAAAAACTCTGATCATTGATGTAAAGGCAGTTGCCACCAGTGGTTCTAAGGGATGGGAGAAGGAAGAATAAGTATAATATGGGGGCATTTTTGGGACATTGGATTTGTCCTGCATGACATTGCTGTGACAGATACAGGCCACTGTATATTTTGTCATAACCTACAAAACTGTCCGGGACAAAGTGTAAACTATAATGTAAACTATAGTCCATGGTTAGTGGCAATGCTTCAATATGGTTTCATCAACTGTAACAATTGTACCACACTAATGAAGGATGTTGTTAATGTGGGAAAGTGTGGGAGGGGTAGGAAGTGGGGCATATGGGAATCCCCTATATCTTTTATGTGACATTTATGTAATCTAAAGCTTCTTTAAAAATAAAAAAAATAGTTATTAAAGAAAGAAAAAAAAAACAACAAGAGACTCATAATTGCTGGAAATAACTACTGAGGATGAAATCCCATCTCTTAGCTATTTATCTCTTTCCTGATATCATTGCACTTATTTAGAA
The DNA here is from genome assembly GCA_029593785.1 of Cabassous unicinctus. Classification (NCBI taxonomy): domain Eukaryota; kingdom Metazoa; phylum Chordata; class Mammalia; order Cingulata; family Chlamyphoridae; genus Cabassous; species Cabassous unicinctus. The sequence continues at coordinate 35,315 of JAQZBX010006386.1, read as the reverse complement.
GTCATGCTGTTGTTTTCTTAAACATTATTTTAACTCTGAAGTTCTGACGCAAGAAAAATATAACCCTAACGCAAATAATGGTGTGTTGCAACTACATAAGGAAAAAAATACTGAAGTTGTTTTGTATGTGCCAGGGGATACTGCTCTATCATCTTAACATACTAATTTTATTTATGTCTTCTGTTTTGCAGTCGCTCATAAATACTGTATTTGAGAAAGAGAGGAAATTGGGCGTGGCTATTTATGCAGTTCAAATTAATAAACACCTAAAGTCTGAACCTGCAATCTATTGCCCAAACACAATAGATTCTGCAGTTCCTGTTTGGGAAGAAAAAGCAAACATTTTCAGGCTAAAACAAATTGAAATTAATTGTGACCTTAAAATCTGAACAAATTGAGTTCTTAAAATGCAAGCTTTGGATATATTTGGAGAAGTTTCTTTGAAGTCAGCTTACTTTCTGGGATTTGTGGACTGAGAACTTCATTTTGAGTGTTTAAGAACTTTGTTTTTGATGCTACTTAGGGTCCAAACATATCATACCAAGATTTCACTCAAACATCGATTCACCTAAAATAATGTGAAAATAAATAAAATGATTAGATCTTTTGGTCACTTCTCTTTACTTGACATATCAGCCACTTAACTAACAACTGTTCATAGAAGCAAATTTTAACAAATAAAAAAGCAGTAGCAATGGCATGTGTTGTAACACTACAATCTTGAACTCTTCCTAAATGGAATTTTGTGGGTGAAATTCAAAATGAAATTCTCTAACAAAGCTCCAAGTGAATAAAATTTACCATCTCTAAAGGCCCAGGTCAGGAAGAGAATCTCATCAATCACACTGCGAGAAAAAAAAAAAGAAAAGAAAAGAAAAGAAAGAAAGAAAGAAAAAAGAACAAAAAAAGTCATTATTAAGTGGAAATCTTAAGTTTAGGAAAACATAAATTATTCACATCAAAGCAGATTCTTAAGAAAACCAATTGATATCATGATGAAGTTAAATCAAATATGTGGTTCATGAAAGACTAATCTGTTTTGTTTTTTTCTTAACTCTTCAGAGTAAATAAATCTAATTTCATTAAAGAAGAAAATTAAGAATATATTTATCTTACATTCAGCAGCTGCTCAATCTCTTCCTTCTACCTCCTCAGTTCAAGTCTTCCCCAGGAATCTGAACCTGGCCGTCATCTGACCCAGCCCTCTATCTCTGTTCCTCTAGAAATCCTACATTTCTACATGTTTACTGGATGTTTATCAAACTGAATTCATGATCTGCTTCCTAAATCCTGTCACTACTTTTATTTATTAAAACCAATCATAATGGTAATCTGTTATTGACCGGCTTATGATTCTGAGCACTTGACGTGTATCATCCCAATGAATGCTTATAACAAACAGTGAAGTCTGCGTCATGGCTCTTGAGTTACAGAAATGGAAACCGAGACTTCATAGAAGTTAAAGAGCTCCTCCAACGTGCCACAGCTAGCGAGAAACAGAGCTGGTACTTCAACCTAGGCCCTTTTTACTCTAAAGCCTGTCCTCTTAACTACAAGATAGTACTAAACCACCTTCCCCACCCATATTTAAAACCTCAGACCTGTCTTTGATGTTTTCCTCTCCTTTAACCCATGCAGTTATTTCCCTTGCTAGTGTAAAGAAACAAAAGATACAACTTTTGAGCCCCTTGTGGATACAACTGTGGTTGATTTATATATGTGTTATTTATATAAATGTCCATAGCACCCCGTAGAGTCCTGAGAATTAGGGTGAAAGTCAAAAGGTTTGTTTAGTAAATGAAATTCATTTTAATTCTACCTCCAGATTGTCTCCTATATCTGCCTGCTTTGTACACTCATTTCCACTTCCACAGCTCAGGTCCTTTAACACCTTGACCTTGGCTTATTGTAAGAGTCTTAACTGTTCTCTTTTCTTCAACTGCCCCTTCCCCCAGCTCTAGGGAGTCCCAGAACGTTGCTCCCTGAGCAAACTTTCAAAATGTAAAGTTCTGAACCCCTACTCAAAACCTTCTTTTCAATGATACCCAACTGCCTGCGGAATAAAAACTTTCATGCTGGCGTGCTTGGACTCTTTGTGTAATATCCCTTCATTTGTCTAAGGTCCCAGGTAGACTAGAACATGTCATGTCATTGGGGCTCCTACTCTCCAGACCCACTCCTGTCCAGTGCTGTTCCCCAGACTTCTTAATCAGAGCATGACTTTCTCAGCATGACTAAATTTTACTGATCCCTCCAGGCTCTGCTATTTCATAAGGGATTGCTGAAATATCGAGCAGGAAGAAATGTGCAGAATGTACCTCTTCTGAGCATTTATCAATTTATTCTCAGCACTTTAAATGTTTCTCTGGTTATCTGATCACTAGAATAAGCTCCTTGGGATCATGGTATATGTTTGTTTCATCTTTGTGTTCCCCACAGAGTTTAGATCCTATTAGGTACATAATCAACATTGACTATGTGAATAAATGAAGGAATAGATGGATGATTGGGTGAGTGGATGGATGGGTGGCTGGATGGATGAATGGATGGATGAATTTTCAGTAGAAGAAAGCATTAGGATGTGTATAACATTTATTAAATATCCAAATCCCCAAAGAAGGAACTTGTAAAAAAGAACAGAAGTGCAACAGCATTTATTATTCACTCAACTGACATTTTATGGCTCCTACTATGTGACAAGTATGGTGCTGAAATCTTTATTATCAGGTACATGCTCACTTGCAAATGCATCTTACCTAGTAGAAAATTTCTGCACATTTCAAACACAAAGGAGTAATAAACTCTGGGATATGTTAGCTGCCACTTAACAGCTCTATCAAAGCAGTATATGTAGCTCCTAATGTTAAAAATGCAAACGAAATTTTAACTTCTAAGATCGATTACACCTAAGGAATGAAGCTTGCTGGGAACAGCATTCTGTCTTGTCAAAGACTCCTTATCATCAAGGTAGAATTAACACTCCATTATTTTTTTTTTTTCACTTTTTGTTTGTTTTCTAATTGAGTCATTCATTACTTTCTAGAATTCAAATCAACATCAGATTTATAGTTGGAGGCTAGTGAAATATTGATTTGCTTATAGAAATGTCAAGCTTGGCAGGTAAGCTGTCTTAAGGACACAGAATGCTTTAGATTTAGTGAGCTTGTTTAAAAAAGGCTGATAGAGTATAATGAGCAAGCAATTTGCATCTGTATCAGGTAAGGAGAGGACTTTTTAAAAATTTAAGTAATCTCTTTTAGCAACCCTCTGATTCTGACTTCCTGGATTTAAAGTAACAAACTTGAACCAAAATACACAAATCCTGGTCTTTAAAGGTCCGATTTTCACAGTGTTGGTCTCCAGGTCCGTATCATACTTCAAGTCTGATACAGGAGGCTTTACATTGCCCAGGGTGTGCTTATTAGAATGGAGGGTGCTGTTGTTGAAGTTAGATATGGGTTCTACCTGGTCCTGCAGTTTCTAGCCCTATAAACTTAATAGGCCATGTAATCTCTCCATATATCTTAGTTTAATCATCTTTAGTTTGAGAATAACAGACCTACTCTGCTTATCTTCCATTGTTGCAGTGAGATTAATGACTGTGTTTTTGAAAGCACTGTACCCTGTACTTGTAAAACACACATTTTTTTTCCCATGAGAAATCATTGTGTAAATCTCATATATATATGTGCTTCTCTCCAGGAAAAAAGAAACAAACAAAAAAAACTCGTTTGCCATGTTTCCAATGATATCATAAGGAAAAAACGAAAAAGGAAAGGAGAAAAACAATATTGCAGGTGGTGATGAAGCAAAAGGGAAGAAATGAAAAAAAAAAAGAAAACGATATAAATGGAAAGAATGCTGAACACCTATATGGTGCTTAATTTAGAAGAGTATTCTGGTATTTAGGAAATTACTTTCTACCCCATCACTCTAGAAAATTTTTGTTGTATACAGATGTCTCTATTCTCTAAAGGAATATATTATGTACAATTATAATTAGCAACCAATTGTCCCTCATCCTCCTTGAAGAGAGAGAGTGAGCTACTGGAGAGAAAATAAAAAAGGATCTTACACTCCCTCCTGCCCACTCCAGTGATATTTATATAAGGGAATGGAGATTTACTGGCCTCACCCAATCATGCATTCAGGGAAGAGAAGGAAAGCTCTGGAAAAATAACCACTCACAATGCTCCCCCACCCCCACCCCTGCCAAGAGCCCCACCTGATGGCTATTCCTTTTTTTCTTCTCCATGGCACAGTTAGGCAAGGACGTGACCTTATATGTTGAGATGCTGTGGCTAAGATCTCTGCAATTGACAAAATCGAAAAGGTGATCCATTCCAGAGTACCATGTTGCATTTTTGTCCCAATTTCGTTGGAGATAATCATAGCAAATCATTTGGCGTGGTGGTGGTAGCTTGTGTTATATTCCTCTGATCCATTAACCAGGGTTTGTAGAGAAGTGTTTTATATCAGGAGATATATCAACAACATTTTTTTTCATGTTGTGAACTGAGTACACTAGCAGGCTTTTCTGAAGAAGCCCTACATGCCTGCTCCCTTCTACACCTCTATCTGATGATTCAAAAAAGAAACCTTTAATCTCAGCCCGCTGATCAGAAGCTGTGTTAAACATTTTAGCTGTGAGTGAAAATAAAACACTTTGTCAAAGAGAGTATCTTAAGGCTTCAGTAACCAAGACTCTAGAATTAGCCCCGGGAAAATTAACCCTGGGCTTCTGTTTCTGCCTAGGGCTTCCAAGTAAGAACGATGTCTTTGTACTTAATCAGACAACATATATTGCTCTGCAGGAGGACCCAGGATGTCAACTCTCCAGGCCCCTGGCCACGCAAGTGTAAGTACCAAATGCAGTCCTCTTAAACTCTAGCGATGCTTTCCCCATTGGGACCCAAACTTGGGAAATTCTACTTCTCAATCTGCTATCCACACCAAATAGAAATTTTAGAAAAACTAAAATGGTCATTGAATTTCTGTTTTCCTTTCTTTGGTGGAATTCTTCCCCCAAATTGAAATATATACATTGAGGGGAATCATAAATCAACAAACCACACAATTTTAAAATGCATGCAGTTTATCTTGAGGATATGCATTTTATAGGAGTTTGCTAAATATATTTGGTGATACTATTGTAGAAATATCATTCATATGAGTATAAAGCAAATGAGTTTCTGGTCCAAGGACAATCATTGGGCTGTCTAAGAAAACAGGGGTACCAGTGAGGCATTTCCTTATTTCTGCCTATTGTATTTACAAAGATTAGATGAGATATAACCCCAAATGTGGAAGCTTATTTGGTTCAATTCCTTACATAAAGAAGTAATGGAATAGATGGTTATTGCTAGAATCTGCTACTGTTAAAGGAGAAAATTAATCAGAGTTCTTCTTAAATTATCACTCTTGGTTTTGTTTGGAAAGCAACAATGGAAAAATAGAAAAGAAAGTACATCCAGAGTACATTTCTTTTTCTTTTAACAATTTAAAGATTCATTTGGTTAATTCAATGTTTTCAAAAGAAAAAAGCAGGTAGCAAATGTAGCTAAAGCGGCTGCGGGCCTGTTTCCCATGTACAAGGTCCTGGGTTCAAGCCCTGGTACCTCCTGAGAAAAATAAATAAATAAAATTTTACAAAAAGAAAAAAGCACAGCAAGGAAATGGATCATCCAATCATTTCAATGGTACTACTTGTAATAAGGAAACTTGGTTTAGAATCTGAAGGAAGAAGTGCAATTGAATTTAGTTGCTAGAGCTCCAGATTCTACCCCAAAATACTAGTTTTTGTGTGGGAGCAAATAATTGCAGGGTTAGTCAATGGAAAACAAAACAATTTCCTTAAAAAAAGGAGGAAAAATAAATGTTATTATGTATGAATTGTCATGGGGAAGTCTTTCTGATAGTTCTGAAGCTGCTTTCCCAGAAAGAAAATATTTTTTCTGTCATGCAGGACATTAAAAATTGTATAGCAAACCAGATAGCACTTTGCAAACAATTTATTTTATACTGACCATCATTGTGAAGGTACTCCAGAATACAAAATACTTTGACTTTTTTTTTGATAGATTTGAAATTTCTGGTCATTGTTAACAAAAATCTGTAAATGTTATGGAAAAGGGAAGAAACAAATGTGAACAGAAGGAAATATTATTGATCATCCTTCATAATTCAGAAAATATCTATAACCCGTAGTTCCTGTAAAGGAATTAACCTTCTTTTGTACCTTTCTCAATGCTTCCTTGAAAAATTAAATGTTCCCTTGAAAATTCCCACAGACCTGAAGAAGTTCCTGGAGATGAATTTTCCATGGAGATTCTATCAATATAATAGGTTCTGTAACATTTATATTAGTGAAGAATTAGTAAACAGCACATTCACCAAATCTAAAGCCCTACTGGAGGGACAACCAGTCCAGTCCATTTAGGGACATCAATGAACTTTTATGTTTGTATCACATTTTATAAGGTATAAAGAACTTCATCTATATTATCTCACAGCAAATAGGATTTTCATAATTGCCATGTGATAAGAGCTGTAAACCCCATATTATACATGAGAAAGCAGAGTCTCAGATATATTATTTGGGAAATAACAAAGAACCTGGAAGCATCCTAGATTAGCCCCAGATCTTCTGATAACAAATTCCATATGCTCCCCAGTTCACCTAACACACTCTTTATATGGACTGTTGAGAGTTTACTACTGGCCTGCTGCAGAGTTGTCCTTCTCCCTGTGGGGATTACTGGTTCCAGTGCCTTCAGGACAGATTTCTGCCTGGCCAGGCCCCACCCTCCTACTTGCTTGTGGGCTGCTGTGACTATTTGACCTCTCTGAGTTTGGCCCTTGTTGACCTTACAGAACTATATCTGCAATTTAACAAATTGACATGACCTCTGCCAATGACACTAGACAGATGATGCCCTAAAACAGTGCCTTTTTTTTTTTTCAAATTCTCAGTCTTTTGACGTTGAAGTATTTGATGAAACAAAAGCATTTAATTAAAAATAAAATTTAAAAAAACTATGGGTTAGAATCAGACTTCTCTTTATCTCCCATTTTAAAATATTAGAACATAATTTACCTCTAAGTGGTCTGTGAGTATCAGTTGTATTCTCAATTTACCATGTAATCTTGAATATATGCTCCTTTACAGTTCATTTTCTTTGACTGTAAAATGGGGGTTTGAAGCAAGTATTCTCTAAGAGTTTGCCCACCTCTGGGATTTTGATTACTCTTTACCTGAAATGCTTTGCCTGCACCAATCAGACTCGTGAATGTAACTCTGCCTGCTGACCCACATTTTCATGTTTTCTCCACTGCATTCCCCACATCTAGTACTGCACTTTGCAAAAAGTATTTGCTGAAAAGATAAATTAAATAAGGAATTAATTAATAACAATAATATATATCTCAAATTGATTCCATCTTTCTTTATAGACAGGAATTTTTTTCTATTAGATTTTAAAAAATAGCACCATTCCTTTCATATCATTACAATATCTCAATCTGAATTTGTGCATCAGAGATAAATTTCCACTGACCTCAGGTCGAAAATTACAGAAGAGAAAGAAAAGAAAGAAAAGTAAGAAATATGCTTACATATAGAGTTTTAAATTGTAGGTGAAGTTTCTATTTTCTGTAGCTGATATTCTTTACTTGTAAAACCAGGAAGAATAAACTTGGAAGCCATTTTAGGTCTCTTAAGATCAGTGGCTTAACAAATGAAAATTTCCTTGAATATGTGAGGCTCCAAAAGTTAATGTTCTTAGTTAGCTTCTATTAGACAATTAGATTGATATAAGGCCCAGAGAGCACTATCTAACTTATTACCTGCATAGTAGAAAATGTAGACTCAGAGGCTATAATCCTATAATCAATTAAATTAATTTTAATTATATCATATATTTCTGTTCAAATCTAATAATGCAGTAAAAGCAGTTCTGCTTTCTCCATACTTCCATTTCCCTTTTTGTCTGTTGTTGAAAACAATAGCTTAAAAGTCTGGTTTATTAAATTATGACTACTAAATTGTTAATGGGTATCAAGGTTTATTCAATTCTTTTATGAAAATATTACTACATTGAGCACGTGTTTATTTCAAGAAACTCCCTAGAAATAACTATTTTGTCCAACATACATTGACGCTTTTAAAGTAGCTTGCACAATTCCATGAGTATTAAATTCAGTGTCTAGAACCATCAGTTTAAACTGTGATAGCTAGGTAAGTCACTAGAGTTAGAAAATACTTAAAGTTTTAAAAACCGATCCTTATTCTAAGAAAATATCAGCCCAGTTTGATTTCCATCACAGTACCGAGGAAAGGAAAACGGGGGCTTCAAAAGAAATGAAACTATTTTTTAAATGATTAGGGGACTTTACTAGGCAGTGTTTGACATTCAGGAGGTGGTTATTACTTAAAGTGAATGTATTAATATTTTGGGTAAAACTAATAAATTTATATTTTAGGACTTCATTCAAAAACACTTTTGTAAAAAACAATTGTTGCTCTGCTTTCCTTAGGATCTTTTTTTTAAAAAAAAAATTTTAGACAATAACTTATGCAGAAAAAATCCTTTGTGTTTGTAAGATATCCAGTGATATATAAATTTTGGTTTGATACTTCCCAGATCTTTGCACTTCCCATATCTACCACAGTAGAGTGATTCATTTCTGGAAGATAAAAGCAGAGCCCAAGGGTCAGCAGAATGACATAGTGGAAAGTGTCAACTGTTGTCCCCTGGTATTTTCAAAGTTTGGAGGCGAACATTTCCTGGTTTATTTCTGCCCACAGATCTCCCATGGAAATTTAGAAGAACTAATGAACCTGATAAGTGTATCAAACGAGAATATGTCTCCAGAGAGTGGTTTAGTTTAATGGTGTTGATTCTTGCATCTTCCTCTTCAAAATGCTTAACTTTTTGGCCAAAGTTAAATCACCTCAATTTTGTTATGGGAACAAATCTCAAAAATAGATTTTGTTTTCGGCTAACAGAAAGAATGGAAAAACAGCTGTGGTGAAATGGAAACAGTTTGAAAAAATAAATGTTAAGAGAGTGTTTAGGGCTCTGAACAGTAATAATTTCAGTTGTATAAAATGTGGAGCCCAAATCTTTAACCTCAAGTAAGATCATTCTTCCTTAGGCAAACCAGCAATTGAAGAGTTAGAGATTAATAGATAACTGAAGGTGAGAATGAGAAAATTAAGCTCATCAAAGGTATTCCCTGAGATTAAATTCATTTGCTTTGCTAAACAAAAGCTTTGAATACCTAGCAAAAAGAATCCATATTTAAAGTTAATGGGACTGAGCTAGGTTTGGGGGCAGTTTATCCTTTGGAGGGTTAGAGCCCACAAAGTCCTTAAGCAGGGCTATTTACACAGGGAAATTAACCTTCTTGACTCAGCAGGACACTGTTCCATGAATTCAGTGATAAGGCTAAGAATACCATGGGGCTAACTCCTCAATTTTTTTTTTTTTTTTTTTTTTTTTTTTTTTTTTACTGGGAGGTGCCGGGGATCGAACCCAGGTCCCTCCATATAGGAGACGGTCGCCCAACCATTTGAGCCACATCCGTTCCCCCTAACTCCTCAATTTTAAAGGAGCATTTCTTATCCTTCCGGCACAATTATTTGAAACTACAATGTTCTCCTTTATTTAAATGATAATTTAAATATTTTGATAAATGGTCAGACATATCACGTTGGAAATCTATTTATAAATGATAGCTAAACTTCTTGTGATTATAAAGAATAAACACAGGGGATGTGTGCCTGTGAGGCTCTGCGTCTTAAATCGGAGGTTAATGGCTGCTTTAGAGGTTGGCATCATCAGCCGGTGAACGAAAATGTTTTGTGATAGCAGGAAGTGCATTTAAGGTTTCAAGATAAATTTCATTATTCCTCCATGTTTTTAGTCACTTACAACTTTCTGAAAACCTTGTCTACATTTTGACTCCACTCAGAGCTAAGCTCTATGTAGACAATCATAGGTAAATAAATTCAGTTAGTTCTTTGTTACACAATGGTGGAGTGAAAAGGCATTTCTGTGTGCTTCTTTCCTCACTTATTTTACACTTAAATATCATAAAAATAACTGGAACTTTAAAATAAATACTTATTCACTTAAATAAAGTGAGGAATAAAAAACATATATCTGAGGGAAAAATGAGTTGAAAATGGTAATGTTAGAAAAAATGGAGCATATGTGAGCAAATGTCTAAAACCATCATTTACAAGATATGCAAGAAGTATATTTGTGGCACATCTAAAACATAAATTGAAAAGTTGTCAATTAAAAGATAAATTACTGTGAAATAATTATGAATGATAAATTTGTTTTACTGATCTTATATTATGAAGGCACTATAATATTTTATTACAAATATTTATATATTATATTTTTATAAGACAAATTATTTTATATTTTATTTGGATGATTTGGATTCATGGGGGACTCTTTTAGGAGATGAAGAGAGAAGATAAGGCAGGGTTCAGTAAGTTCTTATCTAAGATGTATTACAGTGATGTTTTTCTTGAGAGGGCAGGTCTAGTTTATGAAACCTGTTATATCTAATCTTGGAGGTTCATGTAAATGTTTTATGTAGAATGAAATGATTCCTCTATTTGTGTGACTCTAAATAATTCAACTAATCTAGGGGGAGGGCTTAAACCCTTCAGAAATACTGTCTGGAAAGAAAAAAAATTAATAGAGAAAGACAGAACTCAAAGATCAACCAACATGCAATAGAATATTAACAGTGCAAGTCTGAGGAAAGCTTGAGAATGGTGGGGATTGGAAAAGAAAATATTTAAAAGGCATGCTACCAAAAAAATAAACTTGCTTCTCATGGGTTTGCTTCTGTGACTCTAAAAATATTATCAAATGGCATAAAGCTCTAGTAAATTCTTAAAGAGTTCACTTTTTAGATGACTAATGATCATTTTTCTCTGCAGGCACCACTGTCAAAAGTACCAGAAATATCATGTTTTAGAAAATATATAAACATTTAAGCTGAAGTTCTTGCCAAAAAGTTTCAAATAATTTCTGCTGTGATCACTAATTTATTGGACAATACGGAAGTCCCAGTTCAAATGATTATGACGGCCAAGAAAGAGAAATAGACAAGGTTGAAAGCACAAAACCTGGCTGTTGTATCAGTTTATTAGCAGAACTTAAAGGAGTGACTACTAAGTGCATTTAAAATTCTGACTGTGCAGTCTTAAATTTAGTAAACCATGCTCATTTTATCTACATAATGTCTAATTCCTTCATATTTGGAAATATGAGAGTATTGAGATTTTAGACTATTATTTGCATGCTACCTTCAAGCAATTTCAGTGTAAGTGTAAATCAGGGTTTCTAAAAAGGCTTTCCTTTTTCATTTGCAAGATCTATGTTATGTAGGTTGTTGTAAAATATTCTGTTGACGATACAGTAAAATCTTCCACATGCATGAGATATATTTCCTCATGAAATATTATGATATATTCTTTATGGACCACCAATAGCCTAAATATCTGAATATAGCATACAAAGCTTATTATTAACTACTGATGGTTCATAATGCCGTTCAGAACATGCAATTCCCCGGGCTTTTAATATGAATTTGTCTGGCTCTAAAGTTGCATTTTTAATAATCAATATAACATTCCCTTGTTATAGAATCAAGTAGTCTCATACGTCTTCCATGCTTTGAGGAGATTTTAGCGATCACCTCAAATCCCTATATTTAGGGGCAAATGGACCAATTACTAAAAATATCTAGTGCTTTTTCAAGGTCACATTGAGGGTGGCAAATGTTTGGAAAGAAAATATAGGCAAACTATTTATTTTCTTTAGTCATCCATTTTTCTCCCCGCCCCCCTGCCTTCCTTCCTACTTTCTTCCCTTTGTCCTTTCCTTCTTTCCTTCTTTCTTCCCTCCCTCCCTTCCTTCCTTCCTTCTTGCTTTTGGAAGATTATTAGAATATTTCTTGTATTGCTTCCAGATCCTTGAAGAATAAAACATATTTATGTTGTTCAGTGGCAACTTTAAATGCTGATATTCTTTGAATCCGAGACAGATATACTTTCTTAAAATGATTGACTTCCCTTTTAGCTAAGGATGCACATTGTAAAATGGGGCTAGTTTGCAGGAATCTACCTCTCTACCATAAGAAGCAAAATGCTACAAAATGTAGCAGTATGAAATTTGACATTTTTAAAAAGAAGATTAAATAGAGACTACTATTCAAGGCAAATCTCTTCCTAACTACTGATATAACCAAGAAAATTTCTCAAGCAAATATAAGTCAAATGGCATTTCAAGAAACCTGGTCAAGAATATCATTTACCTAAATAATTTATGTAACAGTGAAGGAGACGTTGGAATAGAACATGAATAAAAGATATGGGATTTTGGCTTAAACTCCACTATCTGATCTATCAGATACTGAAATATGTCTTAGAAAAATCCATCCTCCATACCAGTATCTCTGTTCTTTCTCTCTTTCATTCTAAGTCATACACAGGGAAAATATTTGCTTGTTTGAGCTTCTCAGTTACTTTCAGTTTAGGTGAATAGTAATGTAAATTAGTAATTTTGTTAAAAAAAACAATGGTTTACATACTTTTGTATAATTATTCAGTTATTTGGATTAAAACTTATTTTAAGACATTCAGTTTCTTTGAAGATATTTTCAAATCTCTTGTAAAATTACATAAACTTGAAATTCATAAACATACTATAAACTAGTGAGGAAAGTTCATTTATGGCCGAGGATTCTTTTCTCATTTGACACTCTAGATCATTTGGGTCCTACCTCTCCAGTGGTTATTTTAGTAGTTCTCTTTGAATTCTAGCTGAATGTGGACTTGCCATATTGCCCTTCCCACAATATATTATGCTTCCTGAGAATAAAATTGCCTTATTATCTTATAAGCTCTGAAGTGACTTGCATTTAATAGATTTTCCAGAAGTAATTTTTGTCTTAATTGAATAAGCATAGTCATAGGTTTAATCAAACAATACTAAATATAGCAAAAATTCAAACTTTTTAATGATTCATAGACCATCAGAGCTGAAAGGAATACTCTTGTGCTTGATTCTTGCCTATAGTTATTCAAATACTGAGATGTGAAAACGTCTTGCAATCATATTTTAGGAAAATATAATCATAGAATTTTGCTGTTATTTTTTAAGTGAGAAGTTGTCAGACTAATCATTGGAGGTGTAACTTTTTATTCTAAATATAAAGTTCTCTCCTTAGCAATGGGATGTAAGCCACACAGACTTTCAAAATGTCCGATAAAGTCACAAGAGACATCTAGTCACTATAATTATCAATGGGCATATGTTAACATCCTACATGTTGTCTGATCGATATGTGTTAATTCAAAGGGATAAAGTAACCAGAGCAACACAGAAAGTAAATGTGCTCTGGCATCAAAAAAGCACTGATTTCAAAGAGAAGGAAAAAAAGGTTATTAAATAGCCAACCGCAGCATATTATTTAAAACAAAATAAATAAAGCTGAGACCCAAAGCAGATGTACTTGATAGTACTGCTTCACGGCAGGAAGTGGAAACATGGTTGAGATTGTTATATAGCAATACTGTATGTCTCTTTCACTTCTCCCTTTGAGGCCTGAATGGTGCAATACCACAACTTTTTAAAAACTTCCCTTTCAGGGCAAAAGAATAGCCTGAAAAGAAAAAGAAAAACCCTGATAGTTAGGTACAGCATCATATAAACATCATTGTATAAAAAAATAATAAAATCGTTGATCTTTACAAAAACAACCTCTTTTATGTTCCAGATGAAAAACTTACACAAGCAATGCCAACACACACATGCACACAACTCTTAAACAAATTCTGATTACTGAAGAGTCACTTCTCAAAGTTTCTTTCCAAAACTCAGATATAACATTAGAGAATTACAGCCTTCACAATAAATTATGTAACAGAGAACTTGAAGATACGGGTTCTGTAGCAGCTGATTTGATTTTTAAAAAATTGCTGCTAACTGTTCGAGGAAAGAGGATAAAGAGGTGGAAGCATTCTCCAAAAGAAAGATGTCCTGCAACTCAATGTGTTTTCTTGTTGATTTGCTCTTAGATTTTTATTTCCTCATCTACTTTTTGAAGGGCATAAACAATACAGGCCACTTTCTAAACATCAGGACGTCTTTGAACATGAACTATATTCATGTTAAATAAATTAAAGATATTCTTATAAACTTGGTGACGTTTTCCCAAAATCTAATTCACTCTATCCCTTTCCTTTCCTTATGCCCTCATTATCAGGTGAGTTTTGTTTTGTAAAATCACATAAATTCCTATAGAACTGAGAATATGCTAACCCTGATAGATTATTTTCTATTCTGGAAGCGAGATGACTTGCTCAAAGGGTCTGCAGCTGCTTTCTAATATCTTACTCTGTTTCTCAATCCTCATAAATGGGGGCATAAGGGAGATGGTACTTGGGTATGGTCATCAATCTGCATAAAAGAATCACATATCCAGATACCTAAATCTTTCTTATCTTTGTCCCTATGCAAGTATTAGCATTAACCTTAGATTCATTGACACTAATCACAGCTCTGACCTGGATGGAAAACATCCTCTATGAAAAATGGTGGTGATATCCATTGATCACCAAGACTGGATAATTTGATTGGTGTGTCTTTCTCCTTCTTTACTCTTTTTTATGGGTTCTTAATGCTAAAGGGGAAAGAACTTTCACTAGAGAAATAAGTTTCAGTACAAGGAGGCTAAGTGCTTTTGTTTTGCCTCTGCTTTAGCTTTGGCTTTACATTAACCAGGAATAGTCTACCAGCTTCATAAGAATTTTGGGGTATTACTTTAAAGAGTATAATATGCTATCTTTGCATAAGAATCTATAAAAGATTTAACAATGACTTGGAAATGAATATTCTGTCCCTCTTTGGGAGATAAGAAACAGCCATTGCATTTAATTGTGTGAAACTGGGAAATCTCACAGTATCTACAATTTTGATGGCCTTGATGCTGGTTTACTTATTGGAGACGATGGCCAGTTTTTCCTTGATTCCAGGAAAACACAAACAAACAAAGAAAAGATGTTGTTGGTAAGACAAGTTATGCACCTTTAAAAACTAAAGGGATTGTATTGTGGAAAATATGCTCAGGCAGTAGCCCATCTTTAAATTAGAGAACCAAGAACACCTAAGCAGATTCTCTGTGTACTTGTGTACTTGTGTGTAGAATAATCCCACATACAGTTATCTAAGCATCTGAAAGTCTTACAACCATTCAAGGCTCACTGCCTATGGGATGTGCTGGTGGCCCCCGGTTGTGTGGATTTCAAGGGTGCACAAATATATGGCTGGGAGGACACAGGCTTGTTAGCCATCCCTATAAAGCTGACTTCTTAGCAAGAGGTCCGTGAGCTTGAATTGAAATTCCAAAAAACATTATTCTCGTCAGGACGTGTTAGTGTGGGTGTGATATATTTATTAAGTAATGCACAGTATAGCGTGGACTTAGTAAGAGTTCCGTGGTTTTCACCTGACTGGCAAAGGGGTCCGTGGAATAGAGACGGTTAAGAACCCCTGCTATAAAAGAATATTTGTTCTCATATACCTGACGTAGCACCAAGCAAGGGGAGGAGGAAGGTTTGGCTCTAGAAAGGCAGGTGTTAGGCAAAGTTAAGAGACCCAGTGGAGACGAGCTTGGCTCTGTTTGACTGTTTCAAACTTACATAGGGGGAATAATAAGAGCGTACAATTATACAGCATTTAACATGTGCCAGATACTGTGCTAAGGACATTTACAAACATTAGCCATTGGTACACCTCACAATAGATCTACAGGTAACTACTAACGTTACCAAATTTCACAGATAAAGGAACCGAAATAGAGAGAGTTTAAGTACCAAAACACAGAGAGTGGGCTGTGGGTTCTCAGGCTCCCACAGCCAGCAAGAAGCAAAGGCAGGATTCAAATCCAGAAAGTCAAACCCCTACGTCCGTGCTTCACCATTGCAACCTACTGCCTCTCAAGAAGGCACAGCTGACAGGTGTCTGTGAGCCTATTAAAACGCTCATTTTCTATTGACCCTATCATAGTCAGTGAAATGCAGGATGCAATTTTACCCCCAAATTTCTGTTATCTCTGAAGTTCCTTTTTTTTCCCGGATCAGTAGCCACAACTATTCACACGACTAGTTATCCTGGAAAGTGAAAAGATGTTTTTAATAATCATTTTATCCTCAGAATGATCTATGCCTATTGAAGGAGATTTGGAAAGTCTGAAAGTGTAATTGAATGGGAGTGGGGAATTACATTCTGTTCTTCTCCCCATAAGCAATTAACTACGAATGTTTTGGGAGATTTCTCTCTAATCTTTTACTATTGATTTATGACTCTAGAATACATGCTATATACTGCTTTTTAATTTATCATTAAATCATAAAAAATTCACCGTGATGCCAAATCCTCTTCCAATGCTTGTGCACACATTGAATCTATCCCATAGAATCTTTCGTTTATTCATTCAATAACAATTTATTGCTTATGATGTTAGTTACTGTTCTACACGGTGGAGATAGAGCAGAGAACAAGATGTAGATCTGTCCACGTGGAATTTAAATTCCAGTGAGCTTGACTGACAACAAACATTTCACTAAATACAATCAAATTATTTAATAAGAATATCCAGGTTCTGATTAATATGAGCAGGATTTAACTTTTTATAAACCTATATCTTCCAATGTAAGAGAGCAGAATAAATTATTCGGTTTACTATTTTAGTGCTGCGTAATAATTTTAAAGCACGTTTTGTTTTTTGTTATTTTAATTGTATTACAAGTAGGGATTGCATTCTAATTTCAAATAAACAGCAAATTTAAGGCTTAGCCCAAAGTTTCTACTGACTGCCTGCAGCTTTAGAGTGCAACTGATGCTGTTCAAAACTAGTCTAGATTGAAAGCATGCTTATACATCATTGAGTACAGTCATATTTTTTCACTTATTCCACATAACTAAAATATTTTGTCCCTGGGATCTATCCTGTTATACTGCTTCACTTAGGCCCTGTCTGACCTTGAAACACCGTGCCCTAAAAATATTGAATATGCTTTATTAAATTGGATTAGTGTTAAACCAGATTGAATAAAATAATTAAAAACTAAATTCTAAGAATTATTTAAAAGGCCCAAATAGTGAAAAGTTATTCAGAGTTTAGTTACAATTTAATGATGAGCCTCATTTTTTTTTCTGATTCTTTCAGAAATTTAATAAATATAAATAATTTATTAACTAAGATACACCCAACTGACAAAGAAGGATGTTTATTGTTGTTTTAGATTTCCATGATAATTTAATTTTATCTAAGAAAAGAAAGGGACACATGGTTTATTCTTCAAAAATACTTGGTTAAAATTATTGAAACAAGACATTTTATGCAAGAAATTGTCACACCAATAAAGATATTTATTTCATTACAACCTTCATGATAGGTGTGTGAATTAGATTGATCTCTAATCATTTATTCTAGTTACATTTAATGAGCATGTATTCATAAAGCAAATCCTTCAAGTATAGTATTGATTTTAATTATTTCTCATTCTAACCAGTTATGCTTGTGTTTATTCTCATATGCATATATGCAGATTGAATATAGTTCTCAATGTTTATATATATATATCATTTACATTTATTGTGTGTATAAGTATATCCACAGATATGTTATATGGATTGGAAAACAATAGTGTTGTTATCCATGCGCATGGATGAGTAGTTACAACCAACTTTTGTATGACTTACTGGCTTGTGGCCTCGGTTCCTTTGCTCAAAGTACTCATTCCATATCTAAATTGTGTGCAAAGTCATTTGCCATTGTTTTCCATCAACTCAGTTGTGTCCTGTTGCTAATGCTATTTACTGTGCTCTGCTTCCAGCTTTCCCACTTCATCTGTCCAGGAAGGGAGCAAACTGTCTATGTGTCCCCAGACTAGCAGGATTGGCATCACCTAAAAGTTTATTAGAAACAGAGTGAGGCCCATGATAGAACTTAGGAACCAGAAGCTACATTTTATAAGATCCCCATTGATTTGTGTGCACAGTAAATTTTGAGAAGTATGGTCAACATTGTCATCATCCATCCTTTCCCAGTACTTTGTCCAGCAGAGTTGAGTTAGAGTGAGTGTACCCCATCTATTTGAAAGCAGACTTTTAAATTCCTTTGCCTCCAGTGTAAAGACCAAATCTCTAGTAAAACTCATAAAGAAGATCACATTTTACAACTCAGGAAATTTAGACATAGGTAATTTTCTTTTGGACTTTGGGTGGAACTGTAGCCCAATTCTCCATACCCAGCCATTCTCCCAAAGCTTGTGTTATGATTATAAATTAATGAAAAGAATTCTTGTCTATAGTATATGATATGGCATTTGTTGCTTAGGAGTCATGACATTTAAGCTAATATCCTTTGGCATTCAGGCTGGTCCATCTTCTTTGCCTATTAAGATTTGTTGCATAGCATTGCATTTTGGTGGCAGCATTTGTTTAAAAACCTCCTGTTGCTGATGGTCACCTAGAATGTTATAGAACCCACAGAAGTGGGCTGCAATGCAGAAGTGCTTAGGAAAAGTCATGAAGCAAGCGGGCCCAGGGGGAATGCCATCTTGGCTTCCCCTTTTGTTCCTTTCTTCCCTTTTCTCCCCAGTGACTTCTTCTCTCTGCCCACACTACCTACTTCAGGATTCTAGTGTGTTGAAGAACCCTCTCAATCCTGTTATGAGAAGCTGAGGAATTAAAATAAAAGTCAGCTAGCCCTTTAGAGTTAAAAGGTTCTTTCATCTTGAGCTTCTAAAAATCCCTGTTGCTCTTATCCCCATTTTACAGATGAGGAAGCCAAAATTTGAACAAAAGGAGGGACAAGATTAAGTGGCATGTCTTTGATGCGAAATACTTTATTCTTTGCACTTTAGCATGCTGCCTCTCAGAAAAAAACCATCTGCTACCACTTGGCTGTTTGCCTCTCTATGTGACCCTAAATTACCTGCTGCTTCATTGGAGCTATTTGTATTTTCACTCTTATATTTCATTGTGGATTTAAAGGTCTTGTAATGCTCCCCATGCCTCAGAGAACACGTGAAGTGAAAGTTCTGATCAAGAGGCTCTTGCCTTCTTGAAATAGAGATAGAAATTCTCCTTTCTGCCTACTGAAATCATCAGTGATCCCTTTAATGCCTTCAACTGATTGGATGAAACTTTTCTCATTGTTGAAAGCCATCTCTTCAGTTGATTGTAGATGTAATCAGCCATATTTGTAATCAAATTACAGATTACTGATGATTTAAATCCATGGAATATCTTTAAAGTAGCATCAGTCACATCAATGGGCATGTTAGCAGCAGCCCTGTTGATGTAAACTCCATCACTGAGAGGTGAGTTGAAGGTACTCTGCAGGGTTGGAAGAATAAGGGTATAGTCCTACTTGGTGTCTTTGGGGCTACACATGTGAAAATGGGAAATTCCACGTGTTCTCCCAGTGACCGTGACTTCCTTGACCACCTAGCATTTTAGAACCAAGAAATGGCCAGGCCTACTGTATTTGTCATGTAAGAAAACCCACTTCCTATTTAAAAGGAGAAATGTGGGATATTTATGTGTTTCTGTATAAGCTCCTCTGAATCCTCTCATAGAGAGCACAACCTTTATTAGTCTGGATTCTCCAGGGAAACAGAACCAACAGGAAGTGGCTCATGGAATGGTGGGAATGGGCAAGTTCGAATTCCATAGGGCAGGCTGCAAGCTGTGAACTCCAACAAAGGTTTTCCATGAATTCCCCAGAAGGAGCTGACTGGGTGAAATAGAGAGGGGAATTCTCCTTCTGCCTGCTGAAATCATCAGTTCTCCCTTTAAGGCCTTCAACTGATTGGACAAGAACTTCTGTCATTGTTGAAGGCAATCTCCTTAGTTGATTATAGGTGTAATCAGCCATAGATGCAATTAACTTACTGATGATATAAATCCATGGAATATCTTATTAATAACAATAGGTCAGGGCTTGCTTGACCAAACAAATGGACACTATAACCTAGCCAAGTTGACACTTGAACTTAGCTATAACAAACCCAATATAAAATAAATCTGTAGACATCGATTTCATTTAGTAATACCCAGAGCTTAGTATTGTGTTGCAAAGTAGTTCATGTTCTTTGTATTATGTTCTATATGCATTTTCAACAGCTGTATAAACTTCATCAGAGGTTATAGGGATTTTGTTGGAAGTGCCCCTATATCCATTATATCACCAAGTAAGAGTGATAAGAAATTATGATGAAAATTTTTATTAAAACTCTGTAGAAGTAAAAGCTTTATTCTTATTGAGCAACTGCTTATTATCCTACCGAACATATGATCTTAGTAGATGACCATGACCTTCAACTATAGTATAGACTTCATGGCCAACATTCATTTATAATGATTTATTTTCTGGGAAAATATGTTTTTACTATTCTAGCTCTATTTTTTCCCCTGAATTTAAATACTGTATCTGTTTGATTTTATTTTCTCAGGATACATCAAATGAGTTTAGGAAGGAAGAATGGAATGGACAGATGAATATATAAGTAGGTAGATAGATGCTGAATTGATAAATAGAAAAATAAAGGAAAAGCACATATCATTTGCATATGTAAACATGGATTAGATTAAATAAAATATCTAAGCAATATAACCACATATAAAAGATATTCCTGTGGAATGCAATTAATGTTTTCATAAACTTGGATTAGCAAAAGTAATCTGAATGCAGTATTTTAAATGACCTTATTAGTTTGGTAGTTTTTTCAATAGATGTATATGGGCCTGTGTAGGCCCGGAACATTCCATCCCAACTGGTAGAAACTATTGTACAATTTAGCTGCAGCTTAGTTTCTGCTTAAATTAAGCTCATGGTGTTGTTATTAACCTTTATATGAGTTTATTTTTAAGCAAAATGAAACTACAGAAACTCTTTAAGTGACTTCAAAATTATTTATGATTTTATGGAATTTATAGCTTATTTTTCACACTAGGTTCTTATGTATACTTTCACAAATCATTTGTCAAGAAAATTATAGATTTCATTTGAGCACAGGTGTGTGTGTGGTGGTGGGTGGAGAAGATGCAAGAATAATGACTATATAAAACCTTTATCCACTATATAAAACATAGAGGTCCTGGGATTTTCCTCTGACATATTAGCTATAAAATTAAAGTAAGGAAATAAAATCTAGACAAATATGAATCAGAAAACAAAACACATGGTTGTTCACTTGAGAAAAGACTTCCAATGATGAGTATTTTGTAAGGTAAAGCATGTTTGTGGGAACTGAGCACAATGCCCTGTAATTTGTGTAGCTGTTGATTCCAAAACTGCTTTTTCACTTTCTGGTTTGCTCGAGGCATTTCGCCTCCCCTCTTTCCACTGACCTAGGGTTTTTTTGTGGGCTGCAATTATGCTTTCCTTGAGTTCCTCCGAAAAGATTCGGTTGTTACAAATGACAGATTTTGCAGCATATTCAAAATAAAAATTTAAGTTATTTTTAAGAAAAAATTTTTACATTCCTAGTAAACAAAGGAGGAAGGGAAGTAGCGAGACCACTTTATCAATGCACATACTAAATTTCTCCATTTGCCACCTGCTCCCCAGGTAGTTGTCCCATTAAAGCAAAATGTACCTTAGATGTCTTAAGAGTTTCGTTGGATGCAGTCTCTCCTGAAATACCTATTTGAATAGTTATTTGAAATATGACCCAGTTCTTCATTCTCAAAAATATTAATAATTGAAATTTAAAGCAATGCTTTACAATTGGGATTGTAGATTTTTTTATTAAACAGTTAGGACAAGAAAACAGAGGAAACTTGCAACCCTTCCACCCCCACTCACACATACCCACTAGTTTCCAGATTTTTACTGCAGGGTCCAGTGGAATAATTGCCACTAGAGGTATTACCTAATTTTCAGGGGTCTACCGTAGGATATTTCATCTACATTTTTCCCAAGCAATTGTAAAATTCAGTATTCTTGCCAAGGGCATTTAAATTTATGTGTGAGCTGCTTTTCGTAAATGTATTCATTTGCTCACTGATTCTTAAACAATTTTAGGACATGTACTGCATGCTAAGAATTATACAAAGACCTATAAATGCAAAATCAAATGAGTTAAGTCATCATAAAATTTCTCTGTAACAGAAACAAATTATTATATATAAAGGAAGCAATAAATTAAATGCGTGTTATGTGGTAGAGGAACACAAAGCATATTATCTTTATATTAGAGTTTAACAAATGGAACACACATGCTGTTTCCAAACAAGACTTCGTGCCATCCACTTAACTTCTCTCAAGATCAGTTCCCTTATCTGTAAAATGGAGATCATAATTTCTACCTCACAATAGTATGGTCTGTGTCGAATGAAACCAAATATCTAACACAGAATAAGCACTCAAAAAAGGGTGAGTTTTCTTTTATCTCCTTCTCCCCACATTGCCTTTGAAAATATATAATCCAACTGCTCACTGTAGGCTTGTGTCAGGCACTTGGCTGATATACTGATGGAGTTATATCTGAAAAGATGTAACTTGTTCAGGACAAAGCAACTTCTTTAAGCAAAATCTCAGCAAAAGCCGTTTTCAGAAAAATGATAAATGGTTCAAGATTTAGCATGGCGTGTGTTGTGATTACTGTCTATAGCAAATAATTGACTAACCACACTCCTCTCTTCTCTTTCACAAATGTGGTAAATTCAAAGTGCTATCACAGCCCATGAAGATGAGTGCAGTAAACTGTGAAAAAATGTCTCCATAGGGTTCAAAGGAGTTCTGGTCTCCAGTAGCTATCTGAGAAGCAAATCTGTTGATTATTCAACGTAGGCTTCACAATTCAAGACAGACTCTGTGGCCTACCAGCAAGATCGGAGAAGTAGGAAGCAGATTTTAAAGGAAGCAAGTTGGTTTTTGGGCCAAGTATATCAGAACTTTGCACACATTAGTCTACAATGCATTTGGCCACACACCTTACCAGTTTCTCAGGGCCCCAAACTGATTATAACGTGTGAATTAAATATGGTGGTAAGTTATGTACAGTTTCCTTCAAGGAAGCTAAGGTTGCATTGGAAGCCAGATAAGGCAAAGTACTCATGTGGTTATCATACAGACAGCTTGTTATTTCTAGGTGATGATGGACAATTTTGGGATATTGGTCTGGACTACAAGTTGGTCTTTAAAGCAGGTAAAATGTGTTCTCTTCATTTATTCTTCATTTATTATTTCATATATTTAACATAATGTTGTCTATATTCATATACATATTTCTGTAAATATCCATTTTCTAAAATACAACAAATGTATTTTATCATTTTATTTTTAATTTATCCAAGCTTTATAATAATTAGCTTCTTTTAATGTCATTCATCAAAATTCATTTATTTTTGACCCCATCTGTATTCCTAAATTGAAATTGTAAAATCGTCTAGTTTCGGTGATGGGGAAAACTCAGTAGCGATAAAACCCAGTCTGTCATCTAGTACTTGAATATATTTACCACAACCCAAATGATTTACTCAAAATTCTCTCATCAGGGAAAATTGCTCTCAACTGAGGCCATCTGTCCCAATTTTGATAACTCTAATCAATGAAAAGTTATTCATTATGAATCAAAATCTTCCTCGTTCAGATGGGTTGTTGCTCTCTGGTTATTTTTAGGAGGCTCTTGTGTTCTTCCTGAGATTGCTCAATTTTTCTTTACTGAGGAAGAGCTTGGAAGTCCACTCATGGTGGTGGTCAATCTTCCTTAGGCATAGTATATGATGAATATACTACTAAAGTTTGGTTTCACTGGCATGGAGGACACTGTCCAGCCTCTTCAATTCTTTATTCAGTCCAAGATTAAAATGTCATTTAAATGGCAGCACTATCTCAAGTAGACTTGTTTTGAGTTCACAAGCAACAAAAGCCCCCAAGCCGTGATTTGTTTTCAACATGTGCTGCTGTTAAGTCATAGCCTTTCAATCTTCAGCTTAATATTTATTTATTCAGTCGATTAGATTTAGTCCATTATTACAGCTTGCTTAGTTCATTTTATACCCAGATCCTGTCAAACAGTTTTAGTTCCCCTCAAATTCTTTTTTATATTAATTATTTTCTGTAAGCAGCCCCAGTTTCATTTGAATTTTCAGGGAAAATGTCATTTCTTTCTGGAGACTGTATCTTAGACCTTTAAATGAAAGTTTGATATATTTCTGAAGAAAATGGGTAAATGCGGTCTATAGAAATCTTATGCCTTACAAACTTGGTAAGGTTAGTATTATAAAGTTTCAGTGTTTCTGGGTGTTTGGGGTTCAACAGAAAACCTCAGTCATACTTTGCCCAAAGCAAGTCTTAAATTTTAAATCATGTGTAATAAATCCAGGCATATTTAATCAGTATATTTCATGATTCATTTACACTTCAATCACCAAGTTGTTGTTTTTGAAGAACCGTTTGATGTTGATAAGCCCTTTGAGCCTTTTAAATATGCTTATACAATTCCATCTCTCCCCTTACAACACACATACACATTATTTGAAGATAAATCATTAACTTTTGGCCAAAGTAAACAAAAATCAAACACTTATAATTTGGGTGTGGTTTCAACCCTTATGTTACTTGTGGCTGGGTATTGTGTTCAGATAAAAAAAAAATTCCCATTGGAGTTCTTTGTTTAAAAAGTGTATTAAATTTTAATATTTTAACTAATTATTTCAGAGACACATATGGCTTAACAGTCAAAAAATGGTTTGCTAAAGGTCTAGAAGGATTTTATAAGCCCTGCATCTCCTTTCATATATCAACTTCCATACAGAAACATTGCAAAAGTCCATTTACAGTCTTATCTCCATCCTGATTGTTTAGCACAAAATATTCTACTGCCCCTATCCTTCTCCACTTGAGTCTTCAGTTGGGTGCTCAAATTCAGCATTTCCAAATGGAAAATAAAGAAATCATTTATGTCTATCATCACTGCTACCCACACTCCTTCCCTCCCCCAAATCCCTTTTGTCGTTTCCAAGTTTCTGATCCTGTAAATTCCATCACCATCTACTCAGTTGCCCAATTGAAAACTTGTTTGGGTGAGGGAACAAGAGGAGGAGAATGCTTCGTTTTCATTCTTGGCTTCCGCCTTTATGAAATTCAATCCATCCAGTTTTCTTCACTCTTACTGCCATAATTTTAGTTCAAACTCTTATGTCTGAATTTCTTTAATAGTTACCTAATATATCTCTTTGTTTCTACTCCATTCTCCTCACAGTTGTTGGCTGTAATCTTTCTAAAACTCAAATTTCTTCTTGTCACTCCTCAGCTCAAAACCTTCCAATAGCTCTTCACTGCCCTCAGAGTAAATCAGAATCATTTTTATGGCTCATTAGATCCACATGGTTGGACCATTATCCATCAGTCTAGCTCCACTGCTCGCCATTCTTTGTATGTTCTCTCTGTACATTACTTTGGAATGCAATTTTCTTCAGTTCCATTATTTCACCTCCAGTCTTTTCAAAGTCTGTTCCTTCTTCTGGAGTATTTTCCTTCCTCTATCTCACTGGGCATTTTCACATCCAAAAGAGTAAAATCTCAAGATGGCATGTGTTTTGTTTACTAGAGTATTCCCTGGCCCCCCTCCCTGCAGAGTGCCCAATGAATATATATTGAAGGAGAAATAAAAGGAAGGAAGAAAAGAAGGAGGGAAGGATGGGAGAGGATACACAAGTGGGCCCACAATTTTTCTCTGAATCTACCCATCAAAGCACTGTTCTTTGAATAATTTTAGTGTCAAGTATCTTTTTATTTTTTCAAAATAGTAAATCAATGGTGAATACAAAAATTAGAAGGACAGGCTGAAAGATCCAAAATAAAAATCAACATACTAAATCTGATTTGGAAGGCACCGATATGTATCCTCCCAACCCATACAGAGCTTAGAGTATCATCAAAATATATCATCATAAACCTAGAAGGTTTATGCTAACTTCTAACTAACTTCTAGATCAACACACTCTTTTTCTAGAAGAAGACACATAGATCTATGGGGCTATTGTGTCTCTTCATTTCCTCTTCTCTTTTTCTCCTTTATTCAGACACAAGAAAATACCATTAATTCATCAGCTTTGTCAGAAAGGTTGAGGAGTGTGGAAATTCTAACCAAATTGTGTTCTAAGGCATTGCTGATTATGACTTAGACATTCAAAATTTGAAAAATTTCCAACAGAACAAATGACAGAGCCCGCTGAACAGATCTAAGGAACAGTTTGGTGGCGGCCATTTAGGATCGGCCTGAGAACATCCCCTGTTTGGAAGGTGTTGCCATCTTAGCTGTCCTCTTTAAAAAATGCAGAGTATACCACAAAGGAGACCATTTGAGGCCCTAAAGCCTTATAAATCAGTTTATTTTGCTTCCCCCACCTCTGATGAAAAAGGAGAGACATCTTAAAATCACTGAACACCAAGAAGAGGAGAGGACACTGGAAAGGGGGAACAAGAGAGGTTTAGGTGAAGGAGCAAGACCACATGTTTCAAGAAGGAAAAGGAGCTGTGCTACAGAGAGAGAGAAAAGTTACATTCACTTAAAAGGCCTCAATTGAGTCATGAATTAGCACTTAGTAGTAGTATGACTAGTCAAGGGCTCTAAAGTCTTTAAGACTCAATTTCCTAATCTGCATTATAAGGATTTTTTAAATTTGCTCCAGTCACTTCACAGGCAATGATTAAACTCAATAGTGATAACACACATACATTTTTAAAAAATTAAGTGCAAAGTAAATAATTTACAATTTTGCCTGAGTCCATTTCTGGGAATTGGTGGATATAGCTTATCACAAGATGAGCAGATTTAAATATTTTGGGGCTCAGGTCATTGGGTTAAATTCGAAATTTGAAGATGAGAAAAGAAGAGAGCAATTTTAGAACTTCTCTATTACAGAAAATGTCTCTATAGAACATCCGTCTCTCCTGGATACTCATGAAGATATTAACAGGGCTTTTAGAAACCATGCACTTTGAAAAAAAAAAAAAAGAGTTGATGAACATGCATCCTTTTTTTCGTATATAGAATACATTAATGAAATTTCCCAGGAAACTTGAGATTATTTCTCAGTAACCTCTGGCTTTTATAATAATGGAAAGCCAAAAATGATTCTAAAAGTGTTGAATTAACTCATATGTTTTCAGTCACCAGTTTCCTACCTTTAAGCATTACTGAAACGAGGTACCAGTTTAGGTGTGGGAGTGGTGCAAATAGTAAACTCAAATATTATTTTACTTATTTTACAGAAATTCCTTTTCAGATGAAAAACAGGTGAAAATATGTATTTATCTTTAAAGAGTAATGGCAATTTAAAATGATTCTCTATGTTATTGGCATTTGTCATTACAGGTCTATTTGCTTCTCTCCCCCACTATCCAATTTGAAAGTAGTTATATAATACACTTTTAAGAAATATTTAGGAAAAAATAAAATTTTTACTGCTATGGAAAAAAAAAAAGTTCTTCCAGTGTCACAGTCTAGTACTGGAATTATGTGGCAAGAGAAATTCTCTCTTTTTTTAGCAGCACAAAACATTTTAATCACTCATAGATATTTGGAGCTACTGTGTAGACTAAGGAGTGATACTGCCAAGCTATAAGAAGCTGCTGGTCTCCCTCGTGGCAGGAAATTGGGAATCACAGCTCTGACATGATGGAATTGTAAACTCAGCAGCAAACTCTGGCCACTGGCATTCTGTCTTCATTTTACATCTTGCGCTGGGAAGTGGGGGGCAGGGGGTGAATAGAGATTCCCAGGACCAGTCTGTAGTGGAGAAACTCCTTGGAAGCCCCTGATAGCATCTTCTCAAGTCGCTCTCAAGGCACGTGAGAATACCTCCAGGGATCCCCCGCAAGAGGCATATGAAGAAGCATTCATTCATCCAGCATTCAAACCCAGCACCTTGGTCAAATCAACATGTTTCTTCAAGTTCTGCCCTCCAGGAGCCAAGGAACCACAAAGGCACCAGACTTAGCTGTGTAAATCTGTTACACTAGAGCCATCATTAAATCTTGTGGGTGTATCTTTCAGGTGATACTACCTCTTCTCCCACGTGGTGAAGAGAGACCTAGGGCAAATTCCCTCTAGAAAATACCCAGAATGGGCACTGGGTTGGACTGACACTAAAGGACCTCTGTTCCCATTTATATTGCCATTATTTAATTACTTATGAAGCAATAAAATTAACATACACAATACAAATAAGTAAATTAATTTGTAAGAATTAACAGACTTAAGTGTACATAAAAACAGAGAGAATAAATTATAATTTCCCTAGTTCCAATTTTTTATTTTATCATAGACCTTTAAAAAAAGTACATGCTTCCAATGCCACACATCTCACTTCTAATTAATGTGACCAGATAATTTATCATTCATATGCATCTGAAAAAAGACCTTGACCAAAAGAGGGAAATGGTAAATACAAATGATTTTTTTTGGCTAAGAGATTTCAAAGTGAATCAGAAGGTCATTCCAGAGGTTATGCTTTTGCACGTCTCAGCAGGATCTCATTGACTGCCACAGTAAACAGTGCCTCAAACCATGATATTTTGAAAATGAAATAAGGGACTAATAATAATTAAATGGTAATACTGGTGTAATTAGGAATTTTCCCCCAAAACTGGGATGTGTAATTGCCCTCATTCTAACTTAAAAAGAGAAGTGATTTGTTTGAGAAAGGGGCTAACTGGATTATCAATGAAACATTCTGTTTGGGTCCACTGCTTGTGCCTTAAGAGGAGAATCACACTACTCCATACAGTCGTTCAACAAAATGTGGTGCAAAAAATGTGTTTGCTACATTCAGAGAAAATCATAACTCTTTTTTGATACAATTGCATTTCTTCCAACCTGTATCCTTCACTGCATCATTGAATGTATCTTGAATAGCTTTTTTTTTTTTTTTTAAAAAAAAAAAAGGATGGTAAGAAACTGTTGAAAGGTAGATTCCTGGTGTGTACCTAAAACCTTTGGAATCAGAATCTCTACATTTGGGACCCAGAATTCTACATTTTAGAACAGACATCTCTAACTCTTCTTATACCCTGAAGTTGAAGAATCACCATCCCTGAAACAGTGCTATGGACTGAAAAATGTTTGAGCTTTGTTGTCAGACAAACTTGAGGGGACCATCAGCTCTGCCCCTTTCTTGTTGTTTAATGTTGGGCTAGTTAACCAACTTGAGCCTCAGGTTATATATCTGTGAAACTGAAGAAACTGTCTATGGTTGCCACATGATGCCATGTGGTATGTAAAGAAAGCTCTGATACATGGCAGGTGATCCATAAATATTACTCACTTACTCCCCAACACCTCTTGCTTCCTTGAGAACAAGGAGAGCAGCTCATTCATTTCTTCACCTCTATATCTGCCCCGACTCATTGCATACCCCTGGCCCCCACGCACCCTCACCACAATGCCACTGCAGAACTTTGCACAGAGCAGGCGCTCAGTAAAGACTGTTTTGGGGAGAAGGGCAAGTTTTTGATTGAGTAGAAAATTGGGGGATCTATTGGGTTATTATTTAGCTCTAACTTTATACAGTATAATAGGTTGTCCTTAGCTTTGATACGTATCTTTCTTTATAGCTTGGTTATCCATGTAGATTCAGAGTGGTAGCCAAGAGTCAGATCTTAAATGGAGAACAAATGACTTCAAGACACATAGATAAAAAATGACTTTTCAAACTGCTTTCCAGATTTGCTGTACTATTTTACACTCTCACCAGCCATGCAGCAGTGAACCAGCTCCTCCACATCCTTGCCAGCATTTGGGGCACCCATTTTTATTTTAGTCACTCTGACAGGTGTGTAGTGCTATCTCATTGTGGTTCTAATCTGCATTTCTCTAATGGTTAACAGTAGGCAGTTTCTTAAACAATGAAATATGCAATAAAAAGGAATAAGGACATTTCAGGAAAAAAAAAGATACACACAACAACATGGATGAATCTCCATAGAATTATGCTGGTGAAAAAAGCCAATTTCAAAAGTGACATTCTGTATAATTCCATTTCTACGACATTCTTGAAGTGAGAAAATTATAGAAATGGATAACAGGTTAGTAGTTGCCAGCGGTTAAAGAGTGGGTTTGGGCAGAAAGGAAGTGGACGTAGCTCTAAAAAGGCAAACTGAGGGATCCTTGTGGTGATGGAAACTCTCTATATCTCTATTATTGCCAATGTCCTGGTTGTGATGTTGTACCAGAGATTTGCAAGATGTGACCACGAGAGAGACTGGCCAAAGGTACATGGTATATTTCTGTATTATTTCTTACTACTACATACGAATCTACAGTGATCTCAGAATTAATATGTCCAATTAAAAATAAATGAAGAAAAAATAATGGCTCTCTCAGACAAGTCAATAAATGAGAGATGAGTTTCCCAAACATCAGTTGATTCTTCAAGCTGACTCTTATTCACCCAGTTAGTTAGTAAATGTCCTTTAAAGTAGGTAAGGAGAGATTAATTTGCATTAGTTCTATGACACAACATTTTCTAAGATAACATTAAAATATACATAGCACAAACAACTTTGTGAAAGCAATAAAATTTTGAAGTTAAAATGTGGAAGATTTATTGTGTGCTAGGCACATTACTAAATCTGATATTTAATGACCAAATTTTCAGTTTAAAAAGTTTTTATATGAAGTACAAATATTTGCAATAAAATGGATAACTTTAATTCAGTTGACTATTTTAAGATGAAACTTAAACTGATGCTCAGTTTAAACTAATGCTCAGTTCTTATGTGGAGGGACAGAAGACATTGTTAGTAGTGTGGGGTTGATTTGGACTAAATTGGCTCTCAGTTAAACTCTTTGGAGCATTAAACAAGAGCAGACATGCAAAACCATGCTGCATTATTAATGATTGGTTTCTGTATAAATTAAAATTTCAAGGGTGTGAACAAAGCCTTAATATGCTGTTTTAGTTCCTCTTATACTCTAATAATTTTTCTGTATATGGAGATATATAAGAAAGGGGCAGACAATAATTATCTAGGATACTTAAAATGAAATTTCTTTTCTGAAAAAGAAGAGAATGAGTCTCTTCAGGTTAGATTCCATCTCTCAGTCCTACTCTGTGGATGTGATGGAGAAGGCTGAGAACTGTCAAATGAGCTGTGTCCAAGGCAATGGTAGAAAACTGTCCAATATACAGGTAAGGACTCACGGTAATAGATATATTGTGTCCTTATTTTGTCTTAACAAAGAGAAGTAAAAGTAAACTTCTGAGGTGCTATATTTGTAAAGTGATTACGTTTAATTCCATAATTTTTTTTGCATTAGTAATAAATTGGGAAAAAATCAATCATTTTACAAAAATTAAGTTTTTCCTTTCTTAATGTTTTGACCGTGCTCATGTAAATGCTTTCAACTCTAGAAAGATTTGGGTATTAAAACTATTAGATTGCTCATTCTGAAATGAGTTTCAAATAAACACTGCAAGTCATACCAAAAGTTATTGAATTAGGAATGTCATTAAAATGAGCCCCCCAAAATATTTATTTTAGGAAGGCAAAATATATTAAGAAATAAAAACAAAAATGAGCAGTGCGTCCTGGGTCTGCATAGCCATGGCGACTTGTGTCCTGTCACCCGTGTCCACGACCTGACCGTGACCTTCACGCCACTGCCCCGGGCCCTTACGCTGTGCCCCGCAAGGATCTGGGCGAGACCTGCAGCTCCACAGCTCTTCTCGGTTGTCGCCCAGGTTCCGGGTAGAGTTACACAGTGATGCGCTCCCTTGTACGTCAGAGAGAATTTAGGACGTGTTCTTTACATCTTGAAACTCTGTGATAAAACTGATCTGGAAAAACTCTGAATAAATTCCCATTTTATGAAAGACCTAGACTTAGACAGTTTGGACCAAGTGGAGATTTTCGTAGCCATGGAGGATGAATTGGGATTTGAAATTCCTGACATGGATGCAGAAAAGTTAATGTGTCCACAAGAAATTGTAGATTACATTGCAGATAAGAAGGATGTAAATGAATAAAATATCAGAGCGCTTTTCTTCACGGAGAGACAACTCAGATGAGGAGGGACTGGACGTGAGAACACATTTTGCCATCATTGCAGACTTTGACAGAGTAATTCCGTTGGATTTCTATGTAAAGTGTCTATAAGCGTTTGCCCTTTGAAAATAAATCTGTAAAACCAAAAAGAAAACCACCAACAAAAACAAATATCAGTTTGCTTGTTAAATAACACTGCTTTTCATTATGTGCACTTTCTTCTAAACATGTACTTGATTAAGACTCATGGGCAGTTGCATGCACCCCAGTTCAAGCTGACTTTTCTCTATATTGCATAAAGCAATAAGGTGAGAAAAAAAAAAAATCCAAGTCAGTTGTTTAAAAATGTGTTTCCCCCACCTCTGAAGCAGAAATGCTGACATCCTGTATACGTATCCTGTGATGATTATTCAAAGTGCAAATGAATGTCACACTCCACACATTCCAACCTCATCTGACTGTGGTTCTTTTGCCCTCTTGCTTCTGTACCCATCACAGCCCGTCTGTCAGAGGAGTTGTGGAACTTTGGTACCTCGGGAAAATGACTGAACATTTCTGTAGAACACTATGGTTCAGCCATGCAAAGACTAAAAACGGGTGGGTGGCTTCAAATGTAAGTGGGGGGAAAAACAAGTTCTAAGAAAACCAGAGGGTTTGGTACCCATTTGGAAAGACATGGGCTATTTTTAGATGTAAAGAGGATGTGGTGATTAACATGAAGCCTAAAGCCAGGTATATCCAAATGAAGCACTTTTCAAAATAAAAATGCAGTTTCATACATGACTGTGGTACCAAAATATGGGTAGGTAAAATGAACTCCTTTCCATTTTTAATCCAAAGAAAGCCTTTCAAATATAAGTAGAATGCATAGTATACTAATAGATATAGAAAGAAAATTATTTCAAAATTTTTATTTTAAAATGCATTAAATATGCAAAACATTAAAAATAAGTTTCTAGGAGAATTATGTGCTTTAAATTTTGGGAGTGACTGACTCCTAAACGTCAGTCAAATAGGTGCAATTGGATTATCTTGTTTTGAGTCTTAATAGTTCCCAGTTATTCCAACAACTCACAGCTATTTGCTTTTCACAGATGAGATTTTGGAATAGTTGACTCAAAAAAATGTTCTTTCTAAAGGCATCTCAAAAAATTCTCCAAGGAGTAGTGGGGCATTCCTGAACTGTGTCCCCAAGCCGTTGTCCCTCTCCTCATCCTCCCCCATCTATTAATCAATATTAATCACAGTCCTACCTTGCTACAATCTGTGTTTATTTTAAGAAGGTTTGAATTGAAAAGTTAAAAGTTCAGAGATATTTTATACACTTCTAGATAAAGGGAATATAAAAAAGAAATGGAAGAAGATAGCTAATAATTTAGCATAAAGAGGCAAATCTGGATTTGAATTTGCAAGAATTATTTACCTTCTATGATCCTTATTTTCGTGTTTATCTATGAAATATGGATAATGATTCTTATCTCACAAGTTGTTATGAGAATTAAATGGTATGATATGTAAAGAGTTTGGTGAATGCTACAAGTAATAGTCTAATTATGATTCTGTAAATATCCCCTTTAGTCATCCCTCAGTATTAATGCGATGTGATTATTGTTGCTAATTCAAGAAGTACTCTGACTCTGATTAAATCTCATATTAGCTCTTTACAAGTCATAGGTTAAAAGACATACATAATCAAAGCAATAGTAACAGTTTACCCAAATAAAGTTGATCATGTCTTTGAATGAGAAAAGATCCCTTTTGGCAGAAAATACGGTTAAATCAAATCTGAACATCCCCCTTGACCACAACTTTCATTGAACATTATCTTTTGTTTCATTATAGTCAGTGCGTTTATTGAAGCTAACTGGTCAACCTATTCAATATACCTCATTAAATGCAAATATAATAATCAGTATTTTGTGAAACGGTCTAGCTAATTTATTACCACTGAGTTGGGGGTGAAAAAATATATCTTTCTGTATTCTTATTTTTAATATCCCACTAAAAGGAGATCTCTCCAATGACTATTCTCTCAGAAGAATTTAGAAATATTAATAAGAAAATATGAAAATACTATATTTTGCCCTCAAAGCATCTACCCTAATGGGTTTGTAACTCTTTTAGTCAAAAACATCTAACCTGGGTCCTAACTTCTCCATTTGATCTATAGTGTAAATAAGAAAACATTAACCATTTTTACTTATAAAAATATACCTTCTATTGTTAACACTGAACTCTGTTAGATAAACCTTCTCTAATGATCCCAATGTGTACAGACACTCTAGCTTAAATTATTCAACTCAAAGGGTAAAATGTTTCTCTCTCCCTCCTCCTCCTCCTCCTCCTCTCTCTCTCTCTTTCTATCTCTCTCTCTCTCTCCCCCTCCCAAGCTCATTCCCTCCCTTACCCTATTTCTAATTTCTTTCACTCAAATTTTATTTTCTCTTTTTCTCTCCACTTTGTTACACTCCTCATAGGCTGTTGTCCTGGCATCCAAGACTTTGGGAAACTGAAATTTTAAAGCAATTACTAATATCTCACTATTTTCTACTAAGCCACAGATAATCACCTGAATCCTTGTCCTA
This sequence comes from Cabassous unicinctus, assembly GCA_029593785.1. Lineage (NCBI taxonomy): Eukaryota > Metazoa > Chordata > Mammalia > Cingulata > Chlamyphoridae > Cabassous > Cabassous unicinctus. The sequence continues at coordinate 624 of JAQZBX010006386.1, read as the reverse complement.
CCTTAGCAAAAGGAGACTATAGAAGAGTGTGGGTCAAACATATGAAATTTGTCGCCATTTGGGAAAAGACATTGAATGGGAAAGGAGGTATTTATGATAGATGACTCTGATTCTGCAGATTACAACTTTCCTGAGAAAGCCAATGGCATTTTATTTTATTGTAAAACCATGTTACTTGAGAAGTATAAGTAATGAAAAAGGCACAAAACCAAACTTTTCAGAATTAAAACTTGAAGCCAAAGAAAAACTGCTCATCTAAGGGAAGTTATATTGATGACAAGTTGACAGAGAAAAGCAAAAACAAAAGAGTCTGTCACCAACCAATTACAACAAATGATATGATACAGGTTGACTGCTAACTTTTGAGAGTAGAATTCTTGGCTGTGCCATTTTGGGACCAGCATCGTAATATCTTAACTATGTTTTTTGGGCTTAAAAAAAAAAAAAAAAGCAGAGGCTTTCTCTTCTAACATTTATCAAGATGAGTGATATTTCAAGGAACACTTTCAATACATCCAGTTAAATAAACAATATACACCAAATTCATAGAACAACAGAAACATAGAGACACCATTCTTAAACAATGTATTGACCTTTAAATATTGCCATTCATCTACTTTGTTC
>JAQZBX010006385.1:30394-53473 GCA_029593785.1 Cabassous unicinctus | reverse complement strand
TAAAAAAAAAAAAAAAAGATGATGCAACAAAGCGACACAAAGAGGAAAGACAATGAGAGACAACATACCAGAGAGCTGAGGTGGCTTAAGCGATTGAGCACCTCTCTCTCACATGGGAGGTCCCAGGTTTGGTTTCTGGTGCCTCCTAAAGAGAAGATGAGCAGATGCAGAAAGTACACAGCAAATGGACACAGAGAGTGGACAGCAACCATAAGCAACAATGGGGGAGAATAAATAAATAAAATAAGTCTTTAAAAAAAAAAAGAAAGAATATCTGAAGACAGCAAATATATGCTAAAATCCATGTATTGTCAAAATTTTATGTAATTTACGTTGTATCTGTTTCTGATTTATGCTTCATCTCCATGACTTCCACCATGAAGAGATCAATAGGGTAACCTCTTCTTCTAACAGCCAAAACAGAATCCACCACAGCCTGAAAGAAAAGTGAGTGAGAACAGTAAATGATTTGGTTTATTAAGTGAAACAACTAGCTATGTCATCTATCACCAGACTAAGCAGGTAAAGGGCTTCAAATTCCATAAAGTATATACCATTGTGGCAGTTTGATATTATTTATGAATTCCAAAAAGAAATATTGATTATGTTTGTAAACTGGTCAGTTTCTCTGGGCGTGATAACCCTTTGATTGAATTAGATTCAGCTGAGATGTCTGATTAAATTGTTAAGATTAGGACTTTGATTCAACCACATCATTAGAGTGCAACTCAGCATTCAGTACCAGCCCCCTGGGACTGATAAAACAGACTCTCACATGGAAGTAGACATACAGAAACAGATACGCAGGAAGAGAAAGTGCTCCACTGACACAGACCCAGGAAGAGAGGTGAGCCTGATAATCTACAGCTGACCTTGTGGAGAGACAAGAAACCAGAGCAGCTGAGCCCAGAAACGAGCCCCAGGGAGAGTGACGAGCCTTATGACAGCCTACAGCTGAGAAAAGAAGCAGCTGGACCCACAGAGCCTTAAGAGGAAGGAGGAAGGCTGAACCCTCACAGACACTGCCCATCTTGCATCAACCCGTGGCAACAGACTTTGGGTGAGAAAGTACATCTTATGGTACCTTGAGTTGGACTCTTTAGGGCTTGGTAACTGTAAGCTTCTACCCCAAATAAATACCCTTTATAAAAGCCAACAGAGTTCTGGTAGTTTGTATCAGTACCACTTTGGCTGACTAATACATTATCCTACAAAACACTGGGCAAGGCCAAGTGCTACTTTGTTATGAACACTCATAATAACCAATAACCATGGAGGGTCTAGAGCAGAGTTTCTTAACCAGGGGTCCACAGACCCCTTTTGGGGTCCATGGAAAGATTTCAGGGGGTCTGTGAGCTTGAATTGAAAAAAATCAACTTATTATCTTTATTTTCTCAGATCTCCGATGTTGAGTGTCATAAAACTGACTGCCACTACATTCTGATAAGGGGTCCGTGGTTTTCACATGCCTGGCAAAGGGATCCATGGAACAAAAAAGGTTAAAAACCCCTGGTCTAGAGCCTAAAGATACTTAGAAATCATCATGTCCAAACCCTTTATTTTATATAGATAAGGAAAATGAAACCAGGCCTTAAGAAGTTAAAGTCTTAAAACAAGGTCTAATATCTAATAACAGAGCCAGGACTATAATTAAGGTCTCTTTAACTGCCAATCCGCTGCTCTTTCCACTATACCAACACTATTCAAAACTTTCCACCAAAGGACATCCTACTAGAAAAGGAAGAAGTGTGATCTAAGGGAAGAGCTAAAATTTGCTGGATATAACAACATGAAACTTTTATTAAATCTCATGTTTTATCATAAAGTTTCTACGTTATGCTATAATATATACATGTTTGTTTTAATGTGAAATAATGTAAAGAAAAAAAAGTAAATTAAAAATAAAGTAAAACTGGGAAGCGGGTGTGGCTCAGTGGATAGAGCCCCCGTTTACCATATGGGAGGCCTAGGTTCACGTCCCGAGGCCTCCTTGTGAGGGCACGCCAGCCTGAGCGGTGGGGTGGGCTGATGCAGCAACCTCACGGCAGGAAGCGGGTGTGGCACAATGGATAGAGCTTCCCAGCGCCTCCTTGTGAGGGCAGGCCGGCTCGCGTGGTGCCGTGGGCTGATGCGGCAAGACCTCACAGCAAGGGGGAGATAAGCAGACACAGAGAAGACACGCAGTGAATGGACACAGCAGCACAAGCAGCAAGGGGGGGATAAATAAATAAAATAAATAAATCTTTAAAAATAAATAAATAAATAAAGTAAAACTGACACTCCAGAAAGAGGTATCTTATTTATTCTGTCACATAAACCCAGGGATATGCAATTTGGAAGCACAGCACTGCACACCCTATTGCTTTAATCAGAAAAGTACAGTAATATGAAAATAACTGACTATAGAAATAAGTACTAAGCGCCCTAAAATAAAAATAAAGCAAATATTCCCTGGAGTTTTCTTTGTATGCAATCATGTTTCCAAATAAAGATAATTCTATTTCTTCCAGTAAAAAATAAATAAATAAATAAATAAAGTAAATAAAAATATATCTTAGAAAAGTTTACCTGAGGTAACATAGTATTTAGTTTTAGCACCTAATAGGGAATTATGAAAGGTCACCTGGATATTGAGAATATCAGTATTCCTATTGCTCCAAAAGAGTATGAGGATTCTGGGCCACTTGATATATATAGTCCAACAGCAGAAAATACAGCAGCTTATCATAGTCTTTATTCTGACTGCTCAGCAAGAAACTGTCTAATCTTAATCTGATTTCCCAAGTAGGTTTTCCTATTAGTAAGAACTGAGCAGAAACAATTCAGGTGTTCCAGTTCATTTGGCATTTACATTTCTCAAATTAAACTAACAAGATGGCATTTTGATTTGTATGTCAATCTCTTGTGGTTTTGGTTGTTACGAATTGATCATCCCTGACAAACTAAAATATTCAAGTTTCAGAAACTACAAAGCAGAAGAACAATAATATTATCAAACTACAGCCACTTAATAAAAATCTTCCCAAAATATCCAGCCAATTTTGTCCTGATATGATATACATTATACCTCTAGAAGTGAACAAAACAAATATGCATGTCCCAGATGCGAATATTCTGTCATATCAACCTATACTTCATTAAAGTGGTGACCTTGACCATAAGACACAGTGCCAAAACAGTCTCCTGTGTGGTCACCTCACATCTTAAAATATGTACCTCTTGTTAAAGAGAACAGTATACCACCCCAACAGCTTCCACAGGAGATGATCCACAACTGTCAAGTAACTTAAAAGAAGGTCTAATATGTCACTTTTTAAAAATTATAAATACCATTCTGACTGTAGTAGTTTGGCAGTTTGATGTAATTATGAATTCCAAAAATAGATATTGGATCATGCTTGTAAACTGGTCTGCTAATCTGGGCATGATTAAGTTATGATTAGGGCGTTAACTGGGCCACCCCTTGGCGGGGCGGGAATCAAATATAAAAGGTATGGCAAAGAACAGTTTGGAGCAGTTTTGATGTTGGAGTTCTTGGTGAGGAAGGAGAGAAAGCCCCGGGATAAAGATGAGCCACTCACCTGAGAGTTCACAGCTGGCCTTGTGAAGGAAACAGACGAGCTAAGCCCAAAGAGAAACACAGCCCTGGGAAGAGAGGAACCCAAGAAGCCTGAACCCTGGCAAACGTCGGCAGCTGTCTTGCTCCAACACATGGCAATGGACTTTGGTGAATGAAGAAACTTACACTTTATGGCCTGGTAACTGTGGACTTCTACCCCAAATAAATACCCTTTATAAAGACCAACCGGTTTCTGGTATTTTGCATCAGCATACCTTTGGCTGACTATTACACTGACCAAACAAATCTAGTCAATAGCTAAAGTCTATAAATATTTGTCTCAGTATTTTATGTTCAAAAGAACCACATGCAATGCTTGATTATCTTATAGGAAAAAGAAAATTTTCATTATGTGTCAGGCTATATTCGTTCTGAATGCAAAAGTTTAAACATATACCTCGGTTAACACATCGGCTAGTTCAGCATGAACTTTAGTTCGTAGAGATGTTCTAGCCACGTCTAAGAGGATTTCTCTTTTCATATCTTTTTTTATTTTAACTTGCTCCAAAACTTCAAGGGCTTTTATCTTTGCAGCTTCAAATCCTTCAGTTATTATTCTAGGGTGCAGGCCCTATTACATCAACAAAAAACTATAAATTATAAAGTAAGTCATCCAACATAAAAATTTTTATCCTCTTCTATTAATAGGTATGTCCAAAAAATAGTATTACTTTATATCAATGCCACTAAAATATACATACATATGTAATTTATGAAAGTCCTTTTTTCAGTGCTCTGTATTTGAAACAATATCAAACTTACAAAAAAGTTGCAAATCCAGAAAAAAAGATGTCTTTTTTATTTCTGAAAATTATGACTACATTACTGTCATGTCTACACATATTTCTTTCTTCCTCACCCAAGCCTAATTTAAAGTTTTCTCTTCATCCTGTGTTTCAGAGGAAGCTGACCCAATCCATAGCTCAAGGGGTAGATCCTCATCAGTCTAAGTGAATGCCCCTAAAAACTGTTATTGATTTGGGGTGGACATAAGACCCAAGATGGCCCAATCATACTAATGGAAGAATTTATCTTCATAGTTGGGTGAATGATTTTTCTTACCTTCACCTGCTAGGTGTTACTAAGGGAAGCAGGAAGCCCTGATTTGAGGCAGTCTTACATTCATGAAAATCATAACAAAATAAGCCTTAGTTAAGAAAAAAAGAAAAAACAAATTAAAAAATTAAAAAAGAAATAATCCTTAGGATAAGACAGCATTGCGAGTGGGAAAGCTAAGTGGAAGAAAAGACCTGGGTACTTGATGACTAATTGATAAGCTTGCCCTATCTCATGTTCTGTTATGGTAGATAATCATTTCCTTGTGTAAATAAGCTTTACTAGAGTTTCTACTACTTACAGCCAAAAAGCATCTAAGTGATGTAAATTGCAAGTACTGGATTAATATAGAATTCCCAATACTAAACAAAACACAAAGATGTAAAAATTTTAGTGCTTTGATCAGGTTATACTTTGCTGAAACGGTCCTTGAAAGAGAGGAACAATTCAAATACTTACTTAGAAAGATAAGTAATGCCAAGAAAAGAATACAGATTTAACAACGGCACAGACATAAAAATGTAGGTGATTTCTGAGCAATCAGTCAGATGGAGGAATCTGACTAGAGTAGATATGTTATAAAGGAAAATAATATTAGAAAGGTAGGTAAATTTACAATGTGAAAATATTCAATTTTTCTCCAGTTATTTTTAGAAAGGTACATAATTTGGTTTAAACTTTATCAGTAATGTTTTACTTCTTAAGCTAGCCAAGGGAACATGAGTATTCTTTTACTTTTTTATGTATCTTAAATATTTCATTCTTAAAAGAGGTATATAATTCCAATAAAAGGCATTATTTTGGCAAAAAAAAAATCATATATTATTTCCATTTATAATTGTCCAAGACTATCTTGACTCAAATTAACTTTTACCCTTAAAATTAAACTATTTTACTAGTAAACAAATAGCTTTCCATTCAAAATAAAGTGCTACATGAATGTGAATTCTGTGAAATTTTAATACCTCGGAAATGTAAAGATCAGCTTGTTTAAGTAACTCTCCAATAATTAAAACATTTGAAGTAGTACCATCTCCTGTAATGTCATCCTGGGCTGTTGCTACTTTTGCTATCAAGGAAGCTGTTGGGTGTTGAATTTGCTGGGAAAAGTGAATAACAGATTAAAAGAGAGAAGATGAGATAAAGAAGCAGTCCACCAAAAACAAGATAACCTAAGAGTCAATAATAAAATTAAGAAATGAAATAAGTTTCATTCTGCAAGTTTACACGTTTTACATTATCAATATTTAATAAATGTCAAGTCCAAAATTTTAAAAATTGCAAACTAATGAGGTTTGAACATTTTATAAAAGTCTTTGCTTCAGAATGCAATGACATTTCCAAAATAAGATTAAATCCTTCAATCTCAAAGATGAATACATTTACCAAAATTGCAAAGGACTTAAAATTTTTCCATGATTACAAAGAATACGATGCAGTGACTTTAAGAGCTATTATTAATTTACAAGCATTCCTAAGTTATTACTTGTACTACACAAAGACTTGAAAATAGCTGATAAACATTTTTCATCAAGGTTTAATCTAACAAGTGTATCTCAAGACTACAGTATTTAGCTGACAGCCTAGGTTTAAAGATATACAAATATTACTATGTTCTTAACTAAGCTTTTCTCATGGTTATTAGCATTAATATTGGCAGCATTAGCTCACCATCTCATGAAGCAGCACATTGCCATCTTTGGTGAGTTTGATGTCACCTGCACCAGAAACAAGCCTGTTCAGAGAACAGTAATGTTATTAACTTCACATGACAAGAATCAAGCAAGACACTCCCAATGCTTGCCACTCCATCATACTTAATACAGAGAACTGAACTTGGAAAACATCCACTGTACCACAGGGAGATACTACAGTAGGTACCACCGATTGCAGCCCACACAACCATTTCTCCCCAGATGGACTGCTATGGCTATTTCATTCCAAATGCAGAATCAAGAGGTTTAAATACAGGAGCAGTTGATGAGTTTATGAATAGTGGTTTGGTTAAAGCAGTCTTGGAAATCTACAGATGACAAATTTGCAAATTTCCTGCAAATTAATTTTTTTATTTTGGTGAATGCTATTCATTCATTCACTTAGCTGAGTCACCCTCATGTCCCATATTTGCTAGAACACCAAGTTCTGTCAATTCTACAAACTAAATAGCTTTCAGATCTACCCTCTCCTCTCCATTTCCACTGCTACCATCATCTCTACTTTGGTCTACTTCAACAGCCTTCTAATATCTCTGAATTTGAACCCTCTCCACACTATATTTAAGTTACCTTTCTAAAAGGCAATGTGACTCAGTTTCCTGACCAAAAATCCTTCAGTGATTTTTAAGTTTTCTATCACATTCAAGGTAAAATCCAAACTATTTAGCATGACATACTTGACCTTTCCCAATCTGGTTTATGTCTACCTTTCCTACATCATCTACCACATCCCCACAAGCAAATACTTTCCCCCAATAAATCTGTTTTGTTTTTGTTTCTATTGGATATACACCATTGGGCTTTTCTTTTCCTAAATTTGCTCTATCTAGAAGACTCTTATGCCCTTCTCCAATTGGTGAACTCTTAACTCTTTTAAGACTCGGTTCAAACATCACCTGCTATTTGAGGGGCTTTTCCTTCTCCCTATTATGTATGAATATATGCATACGTACATATTATTATTAGCACATCTCCCCTCTCAGAGCTCCTTAAAAACACAAACTATATCTTGGCCATCTCTGTGTTCCCAGTATCTAATACCTAAGTGTTAGGTTCTACAGTTAATTTATTCCGCTCATTCCTAAGAGTATATAGTCTTGAAGACCAAGGGAGCTAAATGGTTTGTTTCTAATGAGACACTAACTGCATATGAACCTTAACATCACAGAGAAACGCTGCGGGTGAGGGGAGGGGTCACTCATGGGGCCCTTTCCTCGGGGAGGCTTTTCTCTTCCTCCCCCACGAGGTTGGAGATGACCTCATGGCAAGAATGGGAATAAAGGATAACAGCTCCAAACGTGCGTCCACATCGTTCCAATTTCTTTGCGGTTTTCTGCCTGAGAGGACGCCCCAACAACCAATAAGCCCCCGGTGCCCCAACGGCCGCTCCAACGGCCGCCTCACATTTTCATGGTGCCCTTAGGCCCCAAGTTTGTCCGCAGCACATCCTGCAGCCCTCGGGCGGCACATATATTGACCGCCAAAGCAGCCCGGGCCCGTGCCACCTCAGCTTTGGAGTTTACCGCCTTCACTGCAGCCATAGCCTGAGAGTCAGGAAAGCGACTTCTCAGGCAAAAACACATTAAACCGCGATTCTAAGGGAAAACCGCGGCACCACACCCCACTTTCCAAAGCCCCAGCCAATCACCACCCATGAAGGAAGTGACGTTATCAGACATCGCCGGGACGGAAGTCAGAATAGCCTTGTGTCAGGTCGCGAAGATGGCGTCCTCCGCCTCCACTCGCGCTTCTGCGGGGAAGCGAGTGGTGAATCAGGACGAGCTGCGGCGATTGATGAAGGAGAAGCAGCGTCTCAGCACCAACCGGAAACGAATAGAATCTCCATTCGCGAAGTACAACCGTTTGGGACAGCTGAGTTGTGCCCTGTGTAACACCCCGGTTAAGAGCGAGCTTCTGTGGCAGACTCACGTCCTCGGAAAGCAACACCGAGAGAAAGTGGTCGAGCTGAAAGGCGCCAAGGAGGCACCCCAAGGTACGTCCGCCAGCGCAACGCCTCAGTCCACCAAGAGAAAGGCTCCGGCCGTAGATAGCAAAGATGCTAAGAGAGCGAAGGCTTACCTGGTGCCTCAGGTACAGCCCTCCACATCCGCTTTGCCTGCCAACTCCTCTGACAAAAGAGGAATAGAGTCCACTAACGCTGCCCCCAGTAAGGCTCCGGGACTCGGTTTACTCCCTGATTATGAAGATGAAGATGAGGAAGAGGAGGAGGAGGGAGAAGGAAAAGGGGGGGGAGCCAGCAAGCTACCACCCGACGCACAAGGCAAAGAACACTCACTTTCCTCATCGCGGGAGGCAACAAGTAGTGTGCTGCCAAGCGATTTCTTTGATACAAATCCTCCCAAGGCCCCCTTAATCCCGCATTCAGGGTCCATTGAGAAAGCAGAAGTACATGAAAAAGTGGTGGAAAGGAGAGAGAACACCGCAGAAGCATTACCGGAAGGCTTTTTTGACGATCCTGAAGTAGATGCGAGGGTTCGAAAGGTTGATGCCCCAAAAGATCAGATGGACAAAGAATGGGACGAATTTCAAAAAGCCATGAGGCAGGTCAACACTATTTCTGAAGCCATAGTGGCTGAAGAGGATGAGGAGGGACGGTTGGACCGGCAGATTGGGGAGATTGATGAGCAAATAGAGTGTTACCGTCGGGTGGAAAAGCTGCGGAATCGCCAGGATGAAATAAAGAATAAACTTAAAGAGGTTCTGACCATTAAAGAACTGCAGAAGAAGGAGGAGGAGAATGCTGACAGCGATGATGAGGGAGAACTGCAGGATTTGTTGTCTCAGGATTGGCGGGTGAAAGGGGCTTTGTTGTAGGAGTTCAAAGAACCAAGATTTCTAAAACTCTTTTGTATAGAAAAAAGTGCTGTCTCTCGATAAGATCTCGGTTACTTAGCGCCTAGAGGTTTGTGTACCTGACCGGATTGTTGAGATGAAAGAGTCTGTGAGGGATAGCACTTAGGAAAATTGGTGTAAAATATTTTTGAGGTAAAGTTTTTGAAGTGTGCGATATGCCAACTTTTTCACACATTTACAGGTTTAAATGTATAATTCCGAGTTGTAAAATCTGTAAACTGTAAATATTGCATATAGTTAAAAATATATTTACTTAAGTAATTCTGTTTTAAAATTCATAAGTTAATAGAAGTTAGACCAACAGACAAGCATATAGATGAATACAAAGATGTGCTGTTTGGGATGTATAAAGCTTTTTCTGACCCTAAATCAAACTCAAGAGGTGTTTTGTTTTAAGACCACTGCACATAAACACATGTCATTTTAGGGTAATCAATTCTCTACCCGTAATTCTGTTTCTGCTTTCAAAACCATGCTTTAGGAGAACATGGAAAAAAATGTATGCCATACATGTCCAACTTCCTTAATCCAAAGTTTCTTTTGACTAAACTAATGATTTTCATGTGTAGATGCCCTTGAGAATCACCTATGAAGTTTTTAAAAATTCAAGTGCCTGACGCCTGTCTTTAAGGAGATTGAATACATCTGGAATGAAGCCCAGGCATCTGCATTATTTAAAAGCACCTCAGGTTATTCTAGTATATGGCAAAGTTGGAGAAACTACTGCCCTAAATTCAGAAGCCATTTATATTTTTTCAAGCCTTGCTTTTTAACACATTCCATAAGTTTACTGTCTTATATAAAAGAAATACTGGGAAGTGGGTGTGGCTCAATCGATAGAGCTCCCGTTTACCATATGGGAGGCCCCGGGTTCGCTTACCGGGGGCCTCCTTGTGAGGGCAGGCCAGCCCGCGTGGCGCGGTGGGCTGATGCAGCAAGACCTCGCAGCAAGGGGGAGATGAGCAGACACGGAGAGAACACACAGCAAATGGATACAGCAAACACAAGCAGCAAGGGGGGGATAAATAAATAAATCTTTTAAAAAAATAATAATAAAAGAAATACTGCCTAATATTTATCTCCCATCCAGTCTTAAAGTTTTATTATTATATTTGTGGTAAATTAGGGTTCAGAGTTACAGGTTCTGTCTATTGTAGGATAGATATTTAAGTTGTTTTTCCAGCGGTAACAGTTGGCTTTTTCTACTCATTGATAGTTTAAATCACTCCTCCCTTTGGAAATAGAGGTATTCAAATAGGAAAAGAGAATTAGTTGTGTTCCAGGGATAAAAAAAAAAAAAAAAAAAATTGCATACAGCATATTCAAATAACAATGAGATATTAATAGCTAAGACTTCTGTAGTTCTTACTATGGACCAGACATGATTCTAAATGACTTACATATATTAAGTCTGGTTTGGCTAAAATAAACATGTTTAATGGAGGGGAGAACCAAGAGATAAAGTATGGAAAAGCCTTGACTGCTAGATAAAAGAATTCCTTTTGTGGGCAATGTGGGGGAAAAAAATTTTAGTTTCTGAGCAAAGAATTATATCTGCAAAGAGGTATTGTGAAAGATTATTCTAGTTGCAGGATATAGAATGAAATAACAGAGAAGGGAGCTGGTAGACTAGTTAGAAGCTAGTTTTTCAAAACTTTGATTAGGTATGGATTGAGGGAAGAGGAATAGAATTAAAAGAATTTCACAAGAAGAGCTGACATTTTAATGACTGAAGAGAAGTGGAAGAAAAACGAGGGATAAAGATGAGATCTGGGGTGTTTTGTTGTTTGATTTTTAGTGTGGGTGCCTAAAAGTAGTTATCTAACACTTACTGAGCAATTGCTATCTGCCCAAAATTATTCCTGCTGCCTTTGGCACAAAGCCTTTGCTTTCTTGAGCTGCCAGCTGATCAGTGATAACAACTTCAGTTTAATGACATAGAGGACATGCCTACTTCAAATATATGAATCCAGACTTACTCGATTTTCCATCATTCATGACTTTCTCCCTATTATGTATGAATATATGCATATGTACATATGAGAAAATACAAAGATGGGTTCGAATGGTGGGCCCAATACTACGCTGGCCTAAGAAGCTGGCTAGTGCTCTGAAAAAGTACTGTCCATTAAAACTATAATGCAAGCCACGTATGATTTTAAATTTTCTAGTAGCCATATAAAAAAAGGAACAGGTGAAATTAAATTTTAATATATTTTAACTATTGGTGAGATATTTTACACTTTTTTGGTTCAACATTTTTGATATCTGGTGTGTGTCACATAGCACATCTCAATTTAGCCACATTTCAGGGACTCAGCCATATGTGACAAATGACTACCATATAGAACAATGCATGTCCAAAGGAAAGGTATCCAGGTGGAAAAATAAAACATACTCAGGAGATAGTGAGCAGACTAATTTAACTACAACAGACTTATTTTGGAGTGGCAGTGGAGTTATAATTTGAAAAGTAGGTTGTGAACAATTGTAGAGAAACTTCAATGCCTTTCTCTAAGGAGTTTGAACTTTCTCTAAGTCAACAACTGAGTGTTCTTGAAGTTTGTTGAACCCTTGATTGTAGCACAGTTAAAGAAGAGCCTAAGGAGTGCCGGTGTATGTTAGTATTCTATTGAACCACTACTTGGCTTCTAGGAGGGCCAAAAGGCTGCCAAAATCTGATCACAGTGCTCTGTATACCAGAGAGCTACAGGAGTTGGTGGGTCCTTCCTGAGCTGCTTTCTACCTCTGAGCTGGGTCTAATAGGTTTTGGCATCAACTGCATACCACCAATGTTCTCAAATTGTAAGAATTGGTTCCAAGTACTTGTAATCGTTCTCTTTTTAGAGAACTGCCCCTCCCCCCCCAATCAGCCAATATCACATTAGAATTATTGTAAATGCAACAAAGTTATCCTCTTACCACTCAACAATTTACTAGTTTTCCTAACTTGGAAGAAAAAAAAAAATGCTGATAGCTTAACCAGCCTTCAAATAAACATTTGTTGGGAAGTAAGGGTGAGAAGGGACTGCAAGCGGAGGAGGCAGGAAACCGATAGGGAGCAGTTGTTGGGTGGGCTCCATGGCCAGGATCACCACCATCCAGGCAGTGAAGTGCAAGATCCAGATGTAGACAGCAGCAGGCCAATGATGGATGATGCTGAGGAGAGAGCCAGGGGTCTCCAATGGGAAGTGGAGGGAGAAAGGCTGGCCTGGGAACAGGCTGAGGCAGAGGTGGCCTCCTGGAACCATCAGATCCAGCTGGTTGAAGAGCTGGACAGCACTCAGGAGTGCCTGGCCACTGCTCTGCAAAAGCGGGAGGAGGCAGAGAAAGCTGCTGATGAGAGCGAGAGAGGTATGAAGGTTATTGAAAACCGGGATTGAAAAGATGGAACTCCAGGAAAGTACTCTCAAAAAGAAGACAAATATGAAGAAGAGGTAAATATTCTTACTGATAAACTCAAGGAGGCCGAGACCCGTGCTGAGTTTGCTGAGAGATTGGTAGCCATACTGGAAAAGACAGTTGATGATATGGAAGATAAACGGAAATGCACCAAACAGGAGCACCTCTGTACACAAAGAATGCTGGACCAGACTCTGCTTGAGCTGAATGAGATGGAGACCATGCCAGTCCCACTCTTTTGCTTTTCCTCCCTTTGACTCCATCTCTGCCTGAGGCCAGCCTGCCCGAAGCTAACCGTTAAACTGAGGGCTGATCTTTAACTGGAAGCCTGCTTTCTCCTCTTGCTGTACACCCACCCCTGGCCCCATGTCTTTTTCACCGCTATCTTTCTCTCCCAGAGATTGCAGCTGGGCTAGGGGCTGAGCACCTTTGGGAACAACATTCAAGGGAATGTGAGTTAAATGCAAGTGTCTTTAAAAGCATATTATGATGTATACATTGTGTAATTATCCCCCATTTGTTGTTGTTGTTGTAGTAACCATTTGTAAAACATTCCAAATAATTCCATAGCTCTGAAGCAGCAATCTAATCCTTTTCTCACTTTTGGAAGGTTATTTTTCAGCTTAATACATATTGCCCTCTCCAGAGAAGAGGGAAAGAGAGATGAGCTTGCCTCACTGAGAGCTGAACATAGCCCAGGGGAAAGCTCATTGCGCTATACAAAGCACCAGCCAAACCAGGAAAATGATCCCAGGAGTTAGCCTCCACCAAAAAAAGGAGGGGAAAAAAAAAAGTGCTCTTCAGGTTTTCAGCTTTAAGGTATCTTAGGGCAATATTTTTTTTTTTTTTCTCATCAGAAGTGACCATATTAACATGGTGAGACCCTCTGAGACCAAATCTTTGCCTGTCCTTTCTCTACCTCCTTCTCAACAGCTCACAGAATGGATCATGTGCCCCTTATGTTGTGACCACTGATTTACTCTCTTGCCTCTGTTTTAAAAAGGAAAGAAAAAATTACATTTTTTGCACTAATTTAGCCATCTGAAACATCACCCTTTTTGGGGTCTGAAGCTGCTATCTCTAAAAAATGCCATCTCATACTTTGGATCAGTCAATGCTGGAGGAAGCTTATGGACAAAACTTTTTTTTTTAAGTTTATATTATTTTGAAACTTTTATTCTTTGGGGTTGGGGAGCACTGGCCACCTCGTCTGGCTGTGAGTCCTCTCTACATTCTGGGCTGGCAGTGTGCTGATCTTTTACAATTCCTTTCCCCACCCAGTTCCCCCTTTTTGGTGAGGTTTCTGTGAGGTCTGATAGGTGTGCATCCTGCAGCTTATTGGCTTAAAATGTACTCTCCTTTGGTGTGGTCTTGATAACCAATTGGGAGAAAGAGAAACCAATAATGCAACTGTTTTGATACTCAAAATTGACAAGTTTCTTTTTGAAATAATCAGTCCCTCCAAGCTCTCTAACCTCATCTGTTACATTCTCTCCCTTTAGTCTCTAGTTTCAAGTTCTCATTGGTTAGCTTTCTGTTCCTCAAACTTGCTGTTCTAGGGCCTATACCCTTGTGATTCCCTCTGCTTTGGAACCTGACTTGAGATAGCATGGCCACCTTATCAGATCTAATGTCTCTTTCTCAGAAAGCCCTTGCTAGGTGACATAAACAGCCATCCCACCACCTCCTGTCAGTCTCTATCACATTACTCTATTTTATGGTTCTCTAAGTTTATTTGTATATAAATTTAATATCTCTCCCCACCAGAATGGAAACTCCATGAGGGCAGGGAGCTTGTCTATCTTTATCACAAGCTGAAAAAATGCCTGGCATATAAGAGGGCTCAATAAGTGATGAATGAATAATACCCACACAGCAGGAAGTTACTTGGAAAAGTGGTAAAAAAAAAGAAAAACAACCAAGCCAACTCACTGAAATCATAAACAGAACAAAAGTCAGTTCAGCCCTTGAACAAAGGACTAAGAAACTTTTTGCTGCATTGTCTCTCCCTTACTTCTTTGGCACAGGAAGCTCTTACCTATTCTGAGAGCATGCAGCAGCGCAAGGAAGCATACACAAGAGCCTCTAGAGTGCAACGGGCCACCTCCACATTTAGGAGTCAGTCGGGATTCCTCACGGCACCAAGTAAGCAAAGAGGGATGTCCATATGTTAGCAAGACTCAGTCGGCAGCCCTGATTGCCTAGAGGCCTCTTAAGTGGAAAACAGGAGGGAAAAAGTGATTCAGTAGCAGGGTAAGATCAAACAGTCCGCAAGTGCACTACCTCCCAGCTGCTCTCAGCCCTCAGTCCCCTTCTCTGCCACCACCATTTCCTTTGGCTCGCTCCTCCTGTCATTTGGCACTCAAAACTATTTCAGTGTAAATCTTTGCAATCAGTCATCCTTCCCTGAGGAGGAGAAGGGGAAGAGGAGTTCCACCTGGCTGCACCTCCATTTTGCTAACAGCATTTGACAGGCTTCATGTACACTTGGAAGCCAGTGGTTACCTCTAGGGGAGTGCAGAGGGCCACACAGATAGGGTGGTTGATGGTGGTGGTTATTGTTTTTGTTGTATGTGTTGTCCGGTTCTTGTTTAGCCAAGAATGGTTACAAGGGACTATCAATCAAGCCAGGTTGCCGGGTTATTATTAATAATAGCTACCACTTACTGGATATCTACCATATGTCTGGCACTATGCAAGGGCTTAACATACACCATCTCTAATACAACAACCCAGCAAAATATATAACTCCCTCATTTTTTTACTTTTTTTATTTTTATTTTTTATTATTAGAGAAATTGTGAACTTACAAAGCAATCATGCATATGTGCAGAATTCCCATACATCACCACTCTAACAACACCTTACATTGTTCTGGAACATTTCTTACAGGTTATGAAAGAACATAGACTATTACCACTAACTATGGTCCATAGAGTACACTTGATATATTTTTTTCCATATATCCCCTATTATTAACACCATGTATGAGTATTGTATATTTGTTATAGTTCATGAGAGAACACTCATATTTGTACTGTTAACCCCAGTCCAGCATCCACAACAAGGTTCACTGTGTTATACAGCCCCATGCCTTGTACATTCTATCCAGTGACTCTCATTTTCATCAGCATTGTGTAGTAATCGCCCCAGTAAACTTTTGAACGTTTTCCTTAATCCAAAAGAAAAAAATCCCATACCCCCCTATTATTGATCTTTAGCGTTGATATAGTACCTTCTTTGACATTGATGCAAGAATATTACAGTATTGCTGTTAACTATAGTCCATAAGTTACATTAATTGTATTTTCCCATGCATACTGTTCTTACCATCTTGTAATAGTAACATACATTTGTTCTAGTTCATAGAAGAATATTCTTATGTTTGTACTATTAACCACAATCTTCATCCACCTCAGGTTCACTATGTTATTCTGTCCCTAGATTATTCTCTAGCTTTCTTTCAATTGACATTTACATTTCTAAACTACCTTTTCAGCCACAATCCCATTTATAAGCCAGCCATGTTAGTTATACTCACTATAATGTATTACCAGCACCTCTATCCATTTCCACACTTTTCCAGTCGAGCTAATTGAAAATTCTACATACATTAAGCATCAGTACCTCTTCTCAGCCCTCATCCTATGTTCTACTAATCTATAGTAACATATGGTCTAGGTTTTAACTCCATGTGTTTATTCTTAGTATTTAGTTCATATTAGCGAGACCACACAATATTTGTCCTTTCGTGTCTGGTTTATTTCACTCAGCATAATGTTCTCAAGGTTCATCAACGTTGTCAATGTGTCCCAATTTCATTTCTTTTTACAGCAGCATAGTATTCCATTGTATGTACATACCACATTTTGTTTATTCATTGGTTGATGGATACCTGGGTTGATTCCATCTTTTGACAATTTGTGGATAATGCAGCTATGAACATTGGTGTACAAATACCTGTTTGTGTCCTTGCTTTCAGTTCTTCTGGATATATTCCTAGTAGAGGGATTGCTGAATTATACGGCACTTCTATATTTAGCTTCCTGAGGAACCACCAAACTGTCTTCCACAGAGGCTGCGCCATACTACATTCCCACCAACAGTGAAGGAGTAACACCTTCATTTTACAGCTAAGGAAACTGAGGCTCAGGAAAGCAACTTGCCCAAGGAAACAATCTCAAAGCCCGTTCTTTCTAGTGTTACCCTGCATCCTTATTATTTAATATTAATTTGTATTTGCATAGTGAAGGTATTTTTTTCTCACCACACTCACATCAGTTTTCTTCAAGTCTCAACACCCCCACCCACCCCCAGAGAAGTAAAATATTATCACTTCCATTTTCAGACATCTAATTAAAGTCACTCACAAGTTATTGCTAAAGTAAGACCAGGTGAAACTCAATTCCCAATCCAATATCCCTTCTACTATTTACTCACAAAATGTAAGAATGTGGGGTATCTTCCAAATAGCAAGAATTAAGATTAGAGAAGTTTGCTGTCAAGGTGAAGGGAATTTAGCACTCATCAGAAACCCTGACTTGGTAAGGAAACCATATTTTTTGAAGTCTGTTATCCTCATGTTTTCTCCATACACTCCCAGGCTGCCCAGCCCTGCCCCCATTTCTTCAGCAGTTTTACTTCTTAATGGTCTCTGATGGGAAGAAGAACGATGACTTTAGTTCCCGGGCATTTCAACTGGGAAATAAGAGCGACACAGTGCCCTGTGATCCTTAATTTTTAATAACATAACCTTGGGCAAGTTACTTCACCCCTGGTTTCCTCAACTGCAAAAGAGGAAGAATAATAGTTCCCATCTCCCAGGCACAGAGAGGATTAAATAAAGTAAGTGCACAAAAATGCTTTTAGTACAGCAGGTGTTACTATTATTATTACATTATTTCTTTATTCTAGGACACTGCTTTTGCCCCATGCACCATCCTCGGCAGGTATCTGAGGCAAAGTGTAGAGCAGGGGGGAGGCACTCTCTTTGGGATAATCTAGAAGAAGTAGAGGGCCTGTATTAAGTAAAGGTACTTCCCAAAAAGGCTTAGGCTCAGCCTCTCCCAATCATTCACTCCCTCTCATTTGTACATCGGACATTTACTGAGAAAATACAGTATGACAGGTCCTGGATGAATAAGATGAATATGGATAAGATGTGTTCCCTGAACCAAGGGACCTCAGTGTATATGGGGATTTCTGAACCTCAGCACTACTGACATTTTGGGCTGGATAATTCTTTTTTTTGGAGGGGGGAGGGACTGACCTGCCATAGCAGCATCGCTGGCCTCTACCCACTAGACATCAGTCACAACTCCTCTTCCCCCCCGCTGTGACAACCAAGTGTCTCCAGACATTTCTTAATGTTTCCTGGGGAGTGGGGAGGCAAAATTGTCCCCAGTTAAGAAGCACTGTCCTAATTGTATAACAACTAACTATAATATAGTGTAATAAAATGTATATATGTTGGGCAAAGTTGCCGGAGGGGTGGGGGGGAGGCATGTTAGAAGGAGCAACTGACTCCTGGGGGAGGGCTGAGAAAGGCTTCTGAGTAGGTGAAATTTGAGCTGGGCCTTGAATGATGAGTAAGATTTTGCCAAGCAGTGAAGAAGGGAAAAAGTATTGCAGACTGAGGGGACAGCAGCTGCAAAGGAAGAGAGACATGGAAAGTGCACAGAGTGTACTTCAAGTACACTGAAGGAAGTGTTCAGAGGTAGGTCAGGAAGTCGACTGAGGTCAGATTGTAAAGGGTCTTGTATGTGGTCCTAAGGAGTTTAGACTCCCACTCAAAAGGAGAAATCCAGTGTGGAACAGAAGAGAGAAGAGCAAACTCATTTCTGGGAAAGCCATATTTTCCTCAATTGAAGACACAGACAATGGGCAAAACTCAACAATTCTTTTTAGTCTGGATTTTCCTTGCAGTTATATATTGGTCCACAGCTTGTAGACCCTTCCAGATGAGAGGAAGGGAAAAATAGAGAAGCCCTCCTTTTTTAGAGCACCTAACATTTGCTTAAGGAAAGAACCCTGAATTTTTCTTTCATTAGGTTTCAAGTCCCATAAGCTATGTGAAAAACTCTCACTGTGGAAAGTGATCATATGCCTTTTTTTTTTTTTTTTTGACTGATGTCTTTCTTTTTAATTTTCAAAGCATTTGATTACAAGATATAAGCATACAGAAAAGAACAGAAAATAATATAACACCCACCCAACACTCAGAATTTTTTTTAAAGAAATAGAACAGGAACAGCTAAAACCCAAGTTAAAGGGTATTAAGTAGACAGATTCTGCTTGACCACAGACTGTTTTGAAATATCTGAAAGGCAGCTCAGGGTATTGAGGTAAGAGTTTACATTTTAGACAAATGCTTGAGCAGAAAACCCCTGGCCAACATCTGCAGAATCAGGCCTTACTGTGCAGATTCTGGATGACGGGCTGTCTCACCTAAGACAGCAAGCGGTTCCCTGACCTGATCACATCCAATGTCCCTATCCTGGCCTACTCAAGGAGAGTCCAAGTCAGTGGGTCTAGGTTGGGGCATTAGAAACAGTATTTTAAATAAGTTCTTTAAACAAGTTCTTCACATACCAATGCTTAAAGCAATAAAGTAACCTGTTATCTCATCTGCTGAGATAAAAATGAAACCTGCCTGATAGGGTTACTATGAATGTTAAATAAAAACATATATATGATATTAAATATATATTTATGTATTATGAAGATTAAATGAATATATGTATATTATTGAGTGATTCCTATAAGCCAGACACTGTGCTTATATATTGCTTAGCACTTTGCATGGCATATAAGAAGCACTCAATAACATATATTAACAGTAAGAAACAGTCACTGAATACTTCCTTTGTGTACGTTATAGTACAAGGGTCTGCAAGAAGTTCAAAGACATATATCAATTGCTCATGAAGGCAGGGACCATGTCTATCTTATTACCCAGCAGCCAGTCAATGCTCTGCACAGAGCAGACATTCAAATAATATTTGTTGAATAAATGAAGACACAGTCCTTCCGTTCAAGAAAACTCAATCTGGTTGCATTGTAAACAGTAGAAGAAACTGGACAGGATGCAATTATTTATTAAACTACTGATATGGGCGGTGGAAAGAAGATTAATCAAAAGTCTCTACCACATACTAGCTATGACATGTTCACCTAGTCAGCCTTAGTTTTACATTCTCTGGGTACTCCCTACGGATCCTCCCAGGTCTGTCTATCACCAAGACCAAGACAGAAGCTGAAGGCAGGAGAGGGAAGCACAGTGTGCTGCGTGGTCTTGATGGCCTCAAGAAGGCTTGGGTGGAAACTCCCAGAGAAGGAGAGAAGAGGGAAGGAGTCTCTTCTGCTATAAAGGAACTGGCAAGAGGAACAGAGGTAGAAAGTGTTGAACCAGTCTTCAACCTCTGCCACCATACCAAAGCCGGAAAACTACCAACACTACCTAGCAGGCAGCCCAGAGTCCAGTGGAGGAGACAACTCAATTTTGCTCCCCAAACAGGCTTATCTCTTTGTAAAACCTATTTTCCCTTTGAAAAGTATTAACTCGCCCTTTGAATAACATGTCCATCAGGACTTCAGACTAGAAGTGAATCCAGGAGTGCAGGGAAATGACAGCAACTTTAAGTCGTCCTCACCCCATACCTTTGACCTCGACCCTCTTTTCTTACCCCTGTCCCAGAAGCCCTTATCTCTGCCAGGAATCAGCTACTCCCAAAGGCACACTTGACTCCTCTCAACTCCTCTCAGTTCTGTCCTACCTCAACCTGGTAGCTGCAGTACAAAGACATTCAAAGGAGAAGTCAAGAAATCCCTCTGGTTAAGAACCAACCTCCTCATCCTTTATTGAGAATGAAAACCTACTAGCCAATTTAAATTATTATATCTTCCTGCAACTGTTCCTTTTTAAATGTTTATCCTGGCAAACATCATCACCATTTTTTAACAACTTATTTTAACTGTGCGATTATTAAGCAAACCAAACCAAAAAATAGGCTCTCGCTGCTGAGATTTATGTGATTCATAGACCAGAACTTATTTTTAAAAAAGGAATCCGCTGAGGAGGTGTAAAGCCTCTTCCCTATTCCTGCCTCTGGCTTCCAAGCTTTTCACAGTGAGTGGCTTAGAAAATGAGCAGAATCTACCCATTTCCCTGTGATTTTTTTTTTCTCCTTAACTATCTTGATGAGTCTAAACCGGTACAGTCTCAAAGAGGGTGGTAGAAGCTCTGAAAGGCTCACAAACACGATAAATGTCCTGAAGGATTTATGATCAAGGTCTAAGGGAAGGACTTAATGGTGAGACTTTGATGAAGTAGCTAGGTACAGATGTGACATATCCTGATTATCTGACAAGATAGTTCTTAGTCTGGATCATGGAACTGCTCTGAGACTCCAATTAAAGCTCTCCGTCCACACAAACTGTTATAATAAAATTCCAAGGGGTACAAAGACACCCCTGAGTCCATCCATGAACCCCTGGGGTCTAGGAGACTCAGGTTATTTCTTACTACTTCCACTGTTTACTGCCCAAGCTCCACTCCTTTCTCCAACTGGTTATTTCAGTAGTCACCCAACTCATCTCCCAGTTTCTCCACACAGCAACCAGAGTGATCCCGTTGAAATGTAAGTAAGTATCATGTCGTTTCTCTGCACAATACAATCTACTTCCCATTTCACCTAGAATAAAAGCCTAAGTCTTTATAATGGCTAACAAGGATCCGTCTCCCTGCTCCCTTGCTGGCCGTATCTTCTCTTCTCACCCGTAACTGGATCGGCTCTAGCTGCAGGGCTCTCCCTGCTGCTCTCCCACATGCCAAGCACATTCTGGCCTCTGGGCCTTTACTGATGCTCCTCCTGCCTTAGAGCTCCACATGGCTCTTGCCTTCATTCCTTCCAGGAACTACTCAATTGCCACCTTGTTGGTGAGGCCTTTCTGACCACTGTATTGAGGACTGCAACCCACAACCCTACCCGGTACTTCTGGTCCTCCTCCTCTGCTCTCTTTTTCTCTGCAGCACCCATCGACCTCTTACATACTGTGAATTTTACTCGTTTATTATCTATCCCACACACTAGCCTGATAGCTCCATGAGGGCAGGGCTTTTTGTCTGTTTTGTTTTACGGCTATATTCCAGCTCCTGAAATAGTGCCTGACAAAGTAGACATTCAACAAATACTCGACTGACCGACTGATGACTGAATGATAAAATGGCAGCAGTGTGAATGTACCTAAGCTGGTGAACAGAGGAGTATGCACATTTACTGAAAAACTTCTAAGTGCCGAGCAGTTTGCAAGTTAGTACAGCCACTTCATTTAACCATCATCCACAATCCCAGAAAAGTTAAGAAAATAGACCAAGGTTACGCAGCTAATAGACTAAGAACACAATTCAAACCTAGGTCTGTATGATCCCAAAGCCCTGCTTTTCCCACCATACCACATTATCTCATCCTCCTTGGGGGCAGTTCCTACTTCCTTAAGGAAATGCAACTGCCAGCTCTCACACATTGTTCCATTTCATAGAGAGGGGTCTGAGTCACAGAGATAGTAGGGGTCCCTTGGGCTTCCAGTGAAGCACAACAAATATTAAGAGCCTGAGACTTTTTACAAATTTACATCAAACATGTTTGTCTTGTCAAAGAAACAATATAGGCAGCAGAGGTGGCTCACATCCCACATAGGAAGGTCCCGGGTTTGGTTCCCGGTGCCTCCTGAAAAAACAAAAACAAACGAGAAAACCAATTCAGGGAAGCCAATGTGGCTCAGTGGTTGAGCGTCGGCTTCCCACATGAGAAATCCCAGGTTCAATCCCCAGTCCCCAGTCCAACAACAACAAGAAATAATAATAATAAAAGAAAAAAAAGAAAAAAAGAAACAATATAATGAACACCCTCCCATGGGATCTTATCACTTTCTGTGTTTCATTCATTCATTCCATTCACTCACGTGTTTCATTCATTTATATGTAAATATGTGCTGAGTGACTATTATGTGCCAGGCACTGTTCTAGGCACTGGGGGTAAAAAGATGTATAAGACACAGATGCCATCTTCCACAAACGGGCTTGAAGTCTAGGGCAATGCTGTCCAATAGAAACAGAATGTGAGCCACATATATAATTTTATATTTTCTAGTAGCCACATTTCTTAAAAGTAAAAATAAATGGGCAAAATTTACTTTAATAATATATTTTAGGGGAGTGGATATGGCTCAAGTGTTTAAGCACCTGTTTCCCACACGGCAGGTCCTGGGTTAGGTCCCTGGTGCCTCCTAAAAACAAAATCAAACAACAACCAAACAAATGAAAAAACCAACTCAGGGGAGTCGATGTGGCTCAGTGGTTGAGCACCAGCTGTCTGCATATGAGGACCTGGGTTCATTCCCCGGCCCTGACAC
>JAQZBX010006385.1:0-30294 GCA_029593785.1 Cabassous unicinctus | reverse complement strand
CTAGTCACATTTTAAGTGCTCACTGGCTACAACATTGGACAGCACAGGGCCAGGGAAAAAGACAGATACATTCAAGGAGATTTCAAAACAATGTACTAAAAGCAGTGATAGAGGTTCTGTTCAGGATCACTCAACTACCAGAATTAGAACTTCCTTTTCAGTGACTTTCCATTCCCAAAGCCCTTGTTCATTTCGCTGTACCACATTAGAGAAAAGACAGTGGAATTATATTGGCCTGGATCAACCAAAGTTAATATATCCAAAACAAAACATCCTCTTACCTCTAATACCTCTTCCTCCCCTATCATTTTCTAATTCAGTTGATGGCACCATTATTTACCTTTCACTCAAGTTATGTGCTTTTCATCTTTAGAAGAAAGAGGATTTTATCTAGGAGATTTTTTTTTAACTTCTTAGTTTGAAATAATTTTAAACTTCCAGGACAGATGCTAGAAGATCATTTAGAATCTAAACGTTTCTCAAAAACATTTCCTCTCCATCACAACTGAGATCATTCAGGCCACTTGGCCACCCTTGCCTTGCCCTCTCTCCTACTCAGCTTCAAGAGTAATTCCTATGCTGTAAAACTCTTCATGGCTCTCTACCACCTACAGAATAAAGGGGAAGTTTCTTATCACACAGTAAACAATTCCTTCCTACCTAACAACCCGCCCGATTGTTCCCAAACCTTGAACAAGTTCACTTATCTTCTCTAAGCCAGCCACCCTTTTGTAAAAATAGACAACCCAATCTCTCATAACTGACTGGAGGTTCAAAGAGCTAATATACTTAAAACGATATACAATGTAAGAGATTATTCTCCCACCGTCCCTTACACAATTTTCTATCTGTCTATCATCTACGTTGTGCCTTTTTTCAATTCAATCATATTACTTAATACTATGTGCTAGGCACTATGCGGGACACAAGACAGAGGGAATACAGATAAATAGGTTGAACGACGCGATCTTTGCCTTCCCCAAGCTCATTACAATGTAATTTCTCAACCAATACGTTTGACTAAATTGGACTAGATGATCTCTAACAACACGAGAATATCGGGGGATCCTCAGAAATTCCGGTCAGGCTGCGCCCCGGCGCGCCTGCACGTCCCCCTATCTCCGCTTGCCCCGATGGCGACCGCAGTTTGGAATGCCCTTAAACCCAGACACCCACAGACCAGGGCCACACGTGGCACAATCTGACCACCACCCACGTGGTAGGCTGGGGGCGGGGACTGGGACCGGGACCTGGACGGGTGGCGCAGCTTGGGCCTTCACTTATGCGCCTGCGCGCTGTCGCCAGCCTAAGGACCCGGATTTAAAGAGACAGGAGCTACAACCGCCGTGGGTTGCCCGCGGCCTGTGGGCGCCTGGTCCCAAGGCCTACGGTGTGCGCCGGAGCTGGGAAGGCAGGTGAGGGCGGCGCGGCGGGGCCGGCCGTAGGGAGGGGAGCGGGCCGGGGACCGACCCTCGGCACAGCCCGGGAGCCAGCCCCCTCGGCTCCTCCCCCTCCCGCCTGCGGAGCCCCGGGGCACACCCTCCGTGACGTGGCGGCCCCCAGGAGTCCACCCGGGAGGTGCACGGCTCCCTGGGACGCCCCCAAGATACCTGCGGGAGGGAAGGTGTCCCCTCACACCCCCGGGCATGCGTCCCCTCTGCGCGGGGGCTTCTCGGGTCCCAGCCCCGCCTGCATACTCCCCGCGGCGAAGTTGGTGCGCTTCCCTAGGACTTTGGGAGATTTTCTCGCTTCCCGCTCGCGTCCCCTGGCCGGGTGGAAGAGCGGTCCCTTCCCCAGCCTCCCCCGGCTGTGCTCATGGGTCCCGCCGGCCCCCGGCCGTGCTGAACCCGAGGGACTTGGGGCTTCTGGCCACACGCCGCGCGGCCCCGCTCCCCCGCCTCCGCCCTTCCTTGCGGCCGGGTCGCCGCGCCCCGGCAAGTAATTCCTGCTCACTCCGCGAAAGCGTCTTGGAAGGCCATTCAGGAAAAGCATCTGTGGGGAGTTCACTTCCCAGCCCGCTGCAGCTCACCGGCCTGTGGCAGTCTTTGCTGCGTTCAGGCCTCAACGATTTCCTGCTCGGGTTCCTTTGATGAAATGCTGAGCAGCGGCGGTTGGTAGTTCTGGGACAGACAGGTTCCCTCCTGGACGCGTTATGCCTCCTCGTGGTCCAGCGCCTCCCGAGCCTCCTGTCAGGCTCAGGCTAGGGCGCCGCGAGATGCTTTGAAATCTGTTTCTTTAATTATTCACAGGGTCGTAGAGTTGGGAGTGACCTAATTAGACCCATCTTCTAAGTAAGATGTCGGGTTTTGAGCTCCTCTTACGGGCCTGCCATAAATCACCTCTGTAGTTTCTTAAAATTTTGAGGGTTATAGAGCCCTTTGTGAATCTCATGAGAGTTTTGAACCTTCTCTCCAAAAAAATGTACATTTACAAATATGCACATTTTGTATACATTTTCAGGGAATTCAGACACCACCACCCCCCCAGCCCATCCATGGACTCATTTTAACTTTAAAAACCACCCTGTGAGGTAGGTATTATTTTAGAAATAAGAACACAGACACAGAGAAGTTAAGGGTTTTCTCAAAGGTAACATAGCATATATGCTGTATGGTCACACTTGAGCTCCCAAGACTCTCTCAGTACAAAGACCCTACAATTCCCTCTGTACCATGTTGCACTACAGTAAGTAACTGCCTGTTTTTTGTTATAATGCAATGGCAATTTTACTGCAAAGTGGTGTGTAAGCTGAAAATGATTTCCAGTATTTTAAAGATTAGAACTATAAAGATACATTAGAAAATATGAACAGTATGAGAAGGTAAGGGGGATACCATCTGGATATAATCCCTATTTCCATTTGGACTGATTTATCAGTTCCTTTGATTCTTGCCATCCAGTTACTTCAGCATTCTCTGACTCAAGTTGTTGAATTATAAACAGGCACATAATTGTGCTTGGGGAGCCACTGCCCGAAGAATAACTTATTGAGCCCCTGCTGTGTGTCCAACTCTGTTCTAAGGGCTTAGCCCTTAAAGCAACAATGCTTTGAGTTAAGCACTATTATCCGCATTTTAGCCATGAGGAAACTGAGGAATGGAGAGGTTAAGAAACCCACCAACATCAAACAGCTAAGTGGCTGAGCTGGGGTTTGAACCCAGACAGTCTGGTTCTAGGCTCACTTAGTTGCCTCTCAAAGTAGGGCTTCGGATTAAATCACAAATCTATGTCATGACTTAATTGTTTTCTGGAGGAGGACATAGGTGTTAATACCTCACATTAAAAACTTCATGAACATATGTAATTTTTCTTGATGATTAAGAAAAAAGGTCATCATTCATTATGAGTATCAGGTATTGCTGATGCCTTGAGAAAACAGAATAAGCGTCTATATTATTTGGGTTCTCTTGGTTGACATTTACTAGATATGCATGTGTACATTAATCAAACACCCTTTTGCAAACTGGATTTTCCTTTATTGGAACTCTTCTTCCTCCTGTAGGTAATGAACCTTTAATACTTAGGGAGGTGTTTGATTAGTCAGCCTGGACCATATAGGCCTTTCACTTTTGAGGAAATTGGAAGTCTAGTTCCTCATTTATATCTCATTTACTCTGCCTCTAACCTTTTCATGCAGCTGATGACTTTAATTTTCAAGATCTTCTTGCCACAAACCCTCCGCGCCTTCAGCCGAAAAGAACCTTGCCTGTTCCGTGAGCGACATCGTTGGCCTGACTTAAAACAATTCAGCCAGTGGTCAGAAACATATTTGCTCCATGGGCACTGCCTTCTGAGAAAAAAGCCTGTACTGTCATTCCAGGGAGGCAATCTAAGGCCACGTGCTGCCTGCCTTGTTTTCTTGCGAGGGTCGCATGTGGGACTCTGCAGTGGCCCCAGTGAAATGGCCGAGCAACGATTCTGTGTGGATTATGCCAAGCGTGGCACAGCCGGCTGCAAAAAATGCAAGGAAAAGATCGTGAAGGGCGTATGCCGAATTGGCAAAGTGGTGCCCAATCCCTTCTCAGAGTCTGGGGGTGATATGAAAGAGTGGTACCACATTAAATGCATGTTTGAGAAACTAGAGCGGGCCCGGGCTACCACAAAAAAAATCGAGGATCTCACAGAGCTGGAAGGCTGGGAAGAGCTGAAAGATAATGAGAAGGAACAGATAACACAGCACATTGCAGGTAGGGTGGAGAAATCCATTTTCTCATTTCACTGGTGCTGGGAGAAAAGGGATAAGGAGAGTTGAGTCCAATTTTTAACTTTTTAGTTGGAAATAATTTTAAACTCACAGAAAAGTTGCAAGAACAAAAATAGTTTAAAAAAAACCATGTTAACATTTTACTCTGTTTTATCATTTGTGCTCACATGTGTTTGCTAGTTCTCTCTCCACACACACACACACATTTGAGAGTAAGTTGCATACATTATGGCCCTTTACTTTTAAATATTTCATAGTATATATCCTAAGAATAGGAATATTCTCTTATATAACTGATATGGTTATTAACTTCAGTAATCTTATCATTGATACAATACTTTGCCATCTTTCTTCCAGTTTTGTCAATTGATCAAATAATATATTTGATAACATTTTTTTTTCTCCAGTACGGGATCCCAGTCTAGGATCAGATACTGCATTTAGTTGTCACATCTCTTTGGCCTCCTTTTGGTTTATTGACTTTTTTTTTTTTTTTTTTTAAGATTTATTTGTTTATTTATCCCCCCCTTGCTGCTTGTGCTCGCTGTGTCCATTTGCTGTGTGTTTTTCTGTGTCTGCTTGTCTCCCTTTGTTGCGAGGTCTTGCTGCATCAGCTCACTGCGCCACGCGGGCTGGCTTGCCTTCACCAGGAGGCCCCGGGAATCGAACCCGGGGCCTCCCATATGGTAAACGGGAGCCCTATGGATTGAGCCACATCCGCTTCCCTTTATTGACATTTTTGAATAAATAGAGTACCTGCCCACCCCTTTTATCTAAGAATTTATTATCTGTATGGACTCATGGATTGCTACTTTTTCCCAATGGCTTAAAAGTCATACCTAATTATTTTGGTGCTCACTTGGCCCATAATTGGCCTATCTGTTGGAGCCCCTTCAATCTGATTTCTGTGTCCTTGTGACATGCTCTCATCATTTTTTTTTTTTTTTAAGTCTTTCCTTTCTGGTATAACAATATGTTCTTAAGCTCATCTTTTATGTATCCTACCCCAGCCCTGGAATCAGCCATTTCTCTGAGGAGTCCTGGTTCCTGTTAGTGGAGATTGGTATTAGAGACCAAAATCTGGATGCTAGGTGTCCTCATTGCCACTTGGGTGTCTTTGCTTCTAAGCCTTTCCAGCAGATAGCTAGAAAATGAATGCATCTATATATACATAAACACACACACACGTGTCTGCACATACATATACATATTTTAGAGATCTTGACTTTACACGAATGCCTCCAAATGCAGTTAGTCCCTTACCTTAAGACTGTCACGATCCGTGTCTGTAAAGTAATATTCATATCTTCAATTAGGTATAGTTCCACTCCCTATAGGAGGACTCTTAACAGTGTCTCTAAAATGGTCTTCTATCCTTGTGTTTTGAGAGGAAGAAAGACTTCCAGGAGGGAAAATTCTCCTTCACATATTCTCCATTCTCGGTTTCAGCCTTTGTTGCTTCTTGCCCCACCCCTCATTCAGAGGAAGAGAAATACAAATAGAGTTAAGCAGACATATAGCTCAGATTACTCAGCAGCTGGAAATTTCCCTGCCTATGCCAAATCTACATGATATGTGATCATCTTCATTTTACCTTTTTGTTCATCTATAAATCACGGCTAATTCTGTGGAGCTGGAGTCCCCAGGTTTTATCTATTAAAATGTGATTTCTAATTTCCCTGAATTCCTGTCACTTCTGGAGATTTATGTATGTGGGATAAGAGGTGGGGAGTGTTGATGAAAATTTAAGTCATTAGTAGAGATAAGTGGTATCTGGGTCTTTTGTCCCCAGAACAAGCCCCCATCCCTCCAGTACCCTATCACACACTGCCTTCACTCAGAAAGACTAGTCAGCCTCCAGCCTTGGGGTAGTGCTATGATAGTAACTAACCAAAGAAGGTTCTAGGAGCAGTTGATAGATTCATTGGAAGTTTTCTCAGGGATCTTTATTGAAGGATGTTTTCCCTTTTTGGGGTCCTACAGATATGTCTTCTAAGGCTATAAGCACACCAAAGAAGAAAGCCGTTGTCCAAGCTAAGTTGACAGCCACCGGCCAAGTGACATCTCCGGTGAAAGGCTCCTCGTTTGTCACCAATAACAATCCCCGGAAATTTTCTGGCTTTTCAGGTGAGATAGGTTAGGACCACTTTAGCTGTTGTGTACTTTTATTTGATATCCTATTTGAAGCTCTGGTAAGAGTGAAAATTCTGTGCTATCTGATCTCTCATTCTGTAATAATTTGCTTCTCTCTGAGCAGAGACAAGTAATGGCTAATTCTCAGTGTGCCATTTATAAAGTATTTCTTTGTACGCTTTGATCTGTATGAGGTCAGAAAGATGTTCACTTGTTTTGTCCAGACTTTTTCCTCTTTAAATAGTTTCCTGGGTCAGACAGATGATTATAGCCTGCCTTTTGCTTCCTTGTTTTTTGATAATGAAAGAATTTTAAGAAATTGCATCCCTAAACTCTCCTGAACTCAAATTAAAAGTATGGGAAAAAGAAAATGTCATGCATAGACCATACCCCCATTTCTCTTCTTAGTTCTTAACAACTATTTATTTAAAGGGTTAGAATAGTAGTGGACCATGGAGCAGGAAGGAGAAAAAGATCTGAAGGGTACTTGGCTGTTTGTGAGGGGCTAGTACAACCTAGTGATGAAGAGTGTGAACTTTGGAATCAATCAGCTCTGGGTTCAAATTCTTTCATCACCAACTCTGAGCTGTATAACCCTGTATAAATTATTTAAACTCACCTGTAAAATGAACTCAGTTTCATATGGAACAACACCTGCTTCATAAAGTTGTGATGAAGACTCAAATGAAATAATAGCTGTAAAGAATTTACTCAGTGCCTAACACATAGTAAACTACATATAAGAATTCAGAATTCATTTAACAAATATTTACTGAGTGCCTACACTAAGCCCACCACAATGCTAGGCATTGGGAAGACAACAATGATCAGAACACAGTCCTGGCCCTCTCATGAAGCTAATAGTCTAGTGGGAAGATAAGCAGATACCAGAAGTCACTATTAAATTAGTAAATACAGTTTGGTGCAAGCTATGAAGAAGCATAAATAGAGTACTGTAGGAGTATTTAATGGGGACCTGGGAAATGAAAAGGGCTTCTTTGAGAAAGGTGACATTTAAACTGAAATCTGAGAAATCACCGTTAACTACAGAGGTGGATTGTGGCTATGATTGATATCTTCTTGGCAGGATAGACAATAAGGAGTTACGTTTTCTTTTCTCACTCTTCATTTGTAGAACACACTCGTGCATACACATATATACGTATGGTTTCTTTTATATGAAATACAATATTGCTGTTTAACAGTTGGGATTCAAGAAAACTTTGCTAGGGCATAGGGTATGGAGGGGAGTTGGGAAGATCAGTATCGTGTGTTGGCCTTAGGTAGCAGGTAGCATTGGGCTAGGGGCTTTTACATATGTAGATTCATTTGTTCTTTAGTCGACCTAGGAAATCATTTTATTTGGCCCATTTATGTGTGAGAAAGCTGATGTTCATGTTCATTATGGAGTTAGTATTTGCACTGAAGTCTATTGAACTCCAACACCTGTACTCTTCTACCCTGTTTATCCTATTACCTTTTTTATTGTTTGAAGACATTTCGTGATGGATTCAGTTAAAGAAAATAAATAAAGCCAAACCACTTGGACTCAGAAGTTGTTTGGGGAGGTAACTTTATGTGATTAAAAGAAACCTAGACCTGAGGTCAGAAGATGAGTTCTGGTCCCAGCACTATCATTTGACAGCTGTTTAAACCTGAGCAAGTCACATCACTGTTCTGAGTCTCTGCCCTAGTCTGAAAACAGGAATGGCATCTCTACCTTGTCTACTCCTCATTGTTCTCAAGAGGACTAAAGGAGATGATGTTGCAAAAACAGTGCCTGATTGTATGAGATTTTAGTTATTTTTAAACTCTGGGATTTGTTTTTTGCTTAACAGTAGGCCAAAAATAGAAATGCAGAAGAGTCCAGGTGATAATAAGGACAGCATGTTTCTGAAAGGAAATTTGGGAGGAATTGAGAGAAATGTAGTATTCCAATTACCTTGCAATCTGGCTGAATATTGATGTTTTGGAGATTTTGTCCCCAAAAATCCTATTTAGACTCCAGGTCAGAGATGAGGGCAATCTTATGATTTACAAAACCCAGACAAGAAGCTTCCATCAGCCGCCAGCTTGCTAATGGCTTTGCCACAAGCTTGCAGAATGAAATTTGCTTTGCAAATGGTCATAAAGTTAGAGGAAATCGCTAAAGAGTTGTATACAGTTATTTTTAGGTATGGGGGGGCTATTCATTGATTACCTTTTGTTTTGACAATAGGAAGGGGGGGAAAGGGTGATGCAGGGACTGGTGGTAGCAAAGGAGTGGGGATGTTGGGAGCACGGAAGTGGGATCTGGCTATCTTGGTGTTCTTGTCCTGGCTCTGCCACTGAGAAAGTGGGTGATTCTGGAAGTCCTTTCTCTTCTTGGGCCTTGGTTCCCTCATCAAGAAAATGATTTTGAACTAGATAAACTTTAAGACTTCTTCTAGCTCTGGCAATCTACGATAGCAAGGATTTTGCATTGAATAATGTGTCTCTTGATTTCTTGATCCTTCTGCATCCCATCTTTTTGGGGGTCAGCTTTACAGTCTCTCTCAGATCCTCCCGACCCCTATTGGCAAGAAGGCAGCCTTTGTTCCTCTATGAAGCACTCACTTAAAGAAATGTACGTCAGCCTGGTCCTCTGCTTGGGTGTGAGGCCGTTGCTCCTTTGCTGTTGATAGCTGTGAAATTTGGGGAAATTACTTAACTTCCGTTTCTTTATCTGTAAATGGGTATAATGATATCTTCCCCAAAGGGCTATTTGGGGGGATTAAGTCAAGCCACATATAAAGCACCAGCAGAGTACCTGTTAGTTTCCCTCATTCCCTTTCTTACTTCTCAGCAATGTAAAATAAATCACCTCTGCTGTTTCTCTTTTTCTCCCCAACAGCTAAGCCCAACAACCTTGAGGAAGCCCCCTCAAGCCCTACCCCTAAGATTAGCCTATCCTCAAGCAAGTGTGACCCCAAGCACAAGGACTGTCTTCTACGGGAGTTTCGGAAGTTGTGTGCCATGGTGGCTGAAAATCCTAGCTACAACATAAAGACCCAGATCATCCAGGACTTTCTGCGGAAAGGTTCTGCAGGAGGTGGGGCCACAAGCATCCCAGCTGAACTTTTCCTCTGAAGGGCTCAAAACCATAGCCAGCTTCACGGGCTATCAACCTGTACACTTACAGGGCCCCATGCTTGGTTTAATGCTCTGCTGTTACTGTCTTAAAATTCTTAATAATTTTGAACAAGGGGTCCTGCATTTTCCTTTTTCACTGGGTCCTGTAAGATGTATAGCCAGTTCTGCTCAGAGCATGTTGGCATCTTTGTTCTGTCCCTCGGAGGCCAGAAGAACCCATCCCATTTACCAAGAGGAAGACTCACTGTCCAGCATGTTTGATTAGGTTTTTGTGAACCCCATGCACAGCTTGGAATAGCATCTTCTAACGCTGGAAGATTCATCTAACGAATAGTTACTGAGCATCTGTATGTGCTTATCACTGGGAACACTAAAGTGAAAGTCATGGCTCTGTCCCTAGGAGTTTATTCATTGGGCCAAAAGGGAGGCAGACTCATAAATCACCAGCCAGTGAACCCTGTGGCCTTTACTAAAGTAGTGATGCACACAGGGTACTGTAGGAGCACATACAATGATCTGTGGATCTATGCTTCACTCCTAAGTCTCTGCTTCCTTGAGTTTATGTATTTATTTGTTTAAGCTACATTTCTTAAGAAGGGTTCCTTTCTCTCTTTCTTCAGATGGTTTCCACGGTGATGTGTACCTAACAGTGAAGCTGCTGCTGCCAGGTGTCATTAAGAGTGTTTACAACCTGAATGATAAGCAGATTGTGAAGCTTTTCAGCCGCATTTTTAACTGCAACCCAGATGACATGGCACGAGACCTAGAGCAGGTCAGAGGAAGGGAAGGGTAGGCGACATTCCAGGTGGGGTTCTGCCAAGCCAGGTACCTGAAGCCTCTTTTTTCTGGTTGGGGCACTTACCATTTTAGGAGACTGAAGCCCATTCGAGCAAGCTTCCGTTAAAGAGGAGTAAAATCTAAGGCTACAGCTGTTAATTTCACAAGTTTTTGAGAACTGAGAGCCTAGTAATTCTGAGCTACAGGGCCCAGAGCTAGAGAGAGAGGATTTGAGACTTCCCTCTGTCTCTTGGGCAATGGTTCTGGACTTTTAAAATTATTATTATTACTCCTCTTTCCCATAATTTGGTCTTCCATTCAGCTTTGGTTTGGTGTGATGCCAGCCTTGGTATATTATATGATGACCATATTTGTCTCTTAGTTAAAATTCTTGAGCAGAAATCAAATAGGCTCAGCCCTGGGTTATTTCTCCTGTTTCCCTTCTCACCTAGAGCAGATAGGCAGATCCTATGGTGGGTAAAGGTGCCCCTTTCAGGAATAGTGGGTGGGGTGATTCTCTAAGAAGTGAGGTAGATATGTATGAGTTGGGGACAGGAGCAGTCACTGAAATCTCTGATTCACCTTTAGTCCTGGGTTGTTGAGGGATACACTTGGCCATCGCTGGGGTTGCAGCTGTGGCATTTTGGTTTTTGGAGACAGGGTGATGTGTCTGAGACAATCAGAGTCTTCTTTGAGCAGAGCAAGTCTTTCCCCCCAGCTGCCAAGAGCCTCCTTACCATCCAGGAGGTGGATGGATTTCTCCTGCGGCTTTCCAGGCTCACCAAGGAGGATGAGCAGCAGCAAGCTCTGCAGGACATTGCCTCCAGGTGGGGGGAGCTGCCCCAGACAAAGCATGCCCAATGGAGATGGACCTGGGGGGATGGAATCACTTGGGAAGGAAGGTTTGGGGGTCCAGAGTTCTTCAGAGACCAAGTTGAATGTGCCTTATTCCCCTAGGTGCACAGCCAATGACCTTAAGTGCATCATAAGGTTGATCAAACATGATCTGAAGATGAACTCAGGTGCAAAACATGTGTAAGTACCAGCTCCTCTGACATTCTGAGCTGTTAGCTGGTGTCAAATTGGAGTCCCAATTTGGATTGAATCCTGATTCTACCTTCTTACTTCCTATGGGACCCTAGTCAATCACTTGACCTCTTTCCACCTCCATTCTCTCATATGTAAAATGGAGATAAGAATATCCTTCACACAGAGTTGTTAAAATTGAAAGTAGGTAAAGAACTATGGAATATGTTCAATAAGTATGAGTTTCTTGCCCAATCCAACCCTCTCCTTTTCTAAGGGCATCCAGGTAGGCACAGTATCTCAAAAAAGCTGAATTTTCAAAGAGCTTTTTCTCCTATGAAAATCTTTAGACAATAGAACACAAGCCCATCCCCATATATTGAGATCCCTGCTTTTTTCATGAGGACAGACACTGCTATGAAAAGCAAGAGTCAAAGGCAGTGGTTATTGTTTCCTTGCTTCTGTCCCCCTTGGCAGGTTAGATGCTCTCGACCCCAATGCCTATGAAGCCTTTAAAGCCTCACGCAACCTGCAGGATGTGGTGGAGCGGATCCTTCGCAATGAACAGGAAGTAGAAAAGGAGCCAGGCCGGAGACGAACTCTGAGCGTCCAGGCTTCACTGATGACCCCTGTGCAGCCCATGCTGGTAAGGAGCGCTCCTCTGCCCCTGCTCTCTACTCCTGTCTTCTCCGAGTTTCTTACCCTTTGGTGTGAGATCTGCTGGGGTATGAAGGTTTAGTTCTTGCAAGTTGACTAGAGGAGTTTAGGGAAGGAAAAGTGGGGATGCAAAAGGGCGTCCCAAAGGGGAAGTGAGCAAAGGTGGAGAGAGCATGATCTAGTGGAAAGACCTGAACTTTAGTCCCAGCTCTGCCACAACAAGCTGTAGAATCTTAGATGAGTTAATTTCCTCTTTTAGGCTTTAGTTTCCTTTTATGAATGATGTCAAATTCTCTGCAGCATCACCTGGGATGGTATATCTTTCACCTTGCCTGGAGACAGGTGGATGTGTTTAGTAGCCCCTGAGGTCCCATGATCTGCTCCAAAGTAGCTCTGAGAATTGGTGGCAGAGCCAGGCTTCCTATAATAGGGTAACTTGAGCCTCCTTTTCTTCTGGGAAGAAAGGTGAGGAAGCTTAAGCAATGAAGACCAGCTCTCACTGACATCATCTTGGTCCTCTGCTTCTTTCATGAGAAATGGGATTTACTTTCTGGCATCATTTGTCCCATGCAACAGGACCTACCATGTATACTGCCATGTCTACTTGTGAAGTCCTTTGGATTTTTCCAATGGCATACAGTATTTGCTTTGAAACTGTCTTGTGCATTGTACCAAAGCCTTGTCTTAGTATTCTGTATTTGGAATAGGGACATGTTCTCTACCCTTTAGCAATGTGGGACCCCAGTTACCTGCATTAGTGGCCTTTCTAGGTTTTATAGGAATACTTTCTGGGATCTTCTCTATAACCTGTCATTGGAAGAGTGGCATAGGTCATATAGCTTAGTGGTTAACCATACAGGCTTTAGAATCAGGCCTAGACTCAAAATCTCATTTCCTTCATTTACTAGCTATATAACCTTAAGCAAATACCTACCCTTTCTGAACATTACTTTTCTCATCCATAAAATGAAAACATTGTCTGCCACAAAGGGTTGTTTTGAGGATGGAATGAGATTATGTTTGTGATCTGACACTTACAAGTGCTCAAAAAATGGTAGCTATTGTTTGAGTCAGGATGCTACAAGAGAGTAAGCACTCCCTCCCAGCCTCATTCTCACCTGCATTTTTTAATCTTGTCTCTATATACCTCTTGTGCTGAGATAACCAGTGTGTTTAATAATAAGCCAGACGCCCTGCAAGATCCCGAATTATTGAGAAAAAGGTAAAATGCTGTTTTAGTGGAATTTTATGTTCTCTACAATTAATTGCATTCATAGTCCTCATATTGCAAACTCCTGTGTCAACTCTGATGACACTTTTATAACCAGAATATGACTTTGCCCAACCTTTTCCATTCCCAACACTAATGGACTGCCCTGCGTGTATGCTGTGGACAGTCAGTCCCCAGGACCCTTGTGTGGCCAGAGACCTTGGAGCTTCTATAAGCCTTTGCTTTCCCCACCCCAAGGCCGAGGCCTGCAAGTCCATCGAGTATGCAATGAAGAAGTGTCCCAATGGCATGTTCTCTGAGATCAAGTATGATGGGGAACGAGTCCAGGTACATAAGAACGGGGACCACTTCAGCTACTTCAGCCGCAGTCTCAAGCCTGTCCTGCCTCACAAGGTATAAGTCCCTTCCTTTTGCCAGGACTGTCTTTCTCCTTCTGCAACAGGCACAGATCTCTGCTTTGCCTGCCTTTCCTCCCTCCTTCCATGTTTGTCTGCCCCTATCCCCTTCCCCAATACACCTATTCTCTCAGTTTCTTCCTTTTTGTCCAAAATCCTGCCCTCTCTACAGCCCATAAAAAGTGACTCAGTATGGGCTGACTTCTTCCTGGGTTTGGACTAAAACAGATACCTTATTCCTTTTGTCCAGGTGACTGACAAAGCCTAAGTGTATGTTTTGCGCATTAGCTTGCCTACCACATGTTGTTATTCTGTGTTCGTCTGTGTTTCTTCTGGAGCCTGAGCTTTGTTCTGTGTCTGAGCTTTGGGTTGCTGTTGCCCACTTACCCCCTCACCTACGTGACGCTTCTGCCTCCAGGTGGCCCACTTTAAGGACTACATCCCTCAGGCTTTCCCTGGGGCCCACAGTATGATCTTGGACTCTGAGGTGCTTCTGATCGACAATAAGACAGGCAAACCACTGCCGTTTGGGACTCTGGGAGTGCACAAGGTACTGGCTCAGGGCCACACATGCGAGTGCAGGAATGAGTTTGTGTGCGTGTATAAGCATATACGTATGTGTGTGTGTTCTCAGTCTGAGTGGGGAGGAATGTATCACTTACAGGGTAGGGCTTATTCACTTCTAAACTATTTCCAAATTTAGCCCTTAGCTTAGATGTGTCCTTTTTTGGCATAAAGAGGAGCTAGTATTGGGATCCTACTTAGAATTGGATTGGTTTCCATTCAGCACAATCTGCTGAGTGCTCTTATGGCCCAGAAGTTTCAAAGTACAAATAGAACTTTTCCATCAGGTGCTTCAGAGGCCTCCAAAAGTGAACTGGTTCTCCCTATTTTTAATGCCCTCTTTCTTTTGTCCCTCATGTATCTACTGCCTCATTTTCCCTTACAGAAAGCTGCCTTTCAAGATGCTAATGTCTGCCTGTTTGTTTTTGATTGTATCTACTTCAATGATGTCAGCTTAATGGACAGGTAAGACTGGCTGACATCTTTATTCCCCCCACTCCAAGATGGCTCCCTTGTCTGTCTGCTTGCTGAGTCTGCTCACTGTGTCTGTTTGCTGTCTCTGCTCATTGTGTCCACTTGCTGCTTGCTCATCTTCTTTAGGAGGCACCGGGAACCAGACCCGGACCTCCCATGTGGGAGGCAGGCACCCAACTGCTTGAGCCACATCCGCTCCCCCACCACCCCCTTTTTTTTTCTGGCAGGCATCTTTAAACCTGGGAACAGCCAGAAATCTATTTCCAGTTCCTGGGTGGGGACCTGGGGATTCAGGTTGGAAAGGAGGGAGGGGAAGGGGCTGGAACATATCTTGGCCTAGGAGCTTGGCAGGAGCAGGGGCAGGAGGGGCCTGAGAGGTAGAATAGTTGGTACAGTTAAACCACCCATTCAGTATGAGGAAGAGCCAAGGTGTTGACTGCATCTTATCTCTGAGAATTTAAGTCACAGAGCAAACCCGATCCCCCAGTCAAGTTTCTCTGTTACAGCAAAATAAACTGTTGCAG
This sequence comes from Cabassous unicinctus, assembly GCA_029593785.1. Lineage (NCBI taxonomy): Eukaryota > Metazoa > Chordata > Mammalia > Cingulata > Chlamyphoridae > Cabassous > Cabassous unicinctus. The sequence goes on along the minus strand of JAQZBX010006385.1, from coordinate 15,198 downwards.
AGAAATAGACACTGAGCACAGTAGGGTTTCAGTTTATTTCTCCAACAGCACCCACAGGTGTATAAAGCAGTTGGTTTTCAGCTCAGAGGTTTTGATTTCAGAAGAGGCTGTTCAGGAAGCTCCTAATTGTAGAGGAAGCAGTAGGTGGGACTGTCTTAGGGAAAACTAGCAGGGTTTTTTTGTTTTTTTAAAAAAAGGAGGTACTGGGGATCAAACCTAGGACTTCGTACATGGGAAGTAGGCATTCAACCACTGAGCTACACCCGCTCCTGGAACTAGCAGTCTTAGCTGCATCAAAACTCTTGGGCCTGAGAAAGCAGTATTGGCCCCTTCTATACTTAGCAATGTTATCACTGCCGCCATTCGGCCCACAGCTGCCCACTTCCTTGAGCGTGGAAGGGGAAGGAAATAGAAGAGAGAAAGAATTGTTGAGGGTAGGAGTTGGGGTTTAAGCTTCAGATCCTGAGGCACTGTCTCAGCCTGCATACCTGAGGATCAGTCAGCCTGGGGGTTGGGGTAAAGCAGAGTGCAGGGGATTAAAAAAAAAAAAAAGAGGGTCCGAGTCATTTTTCAAGTAGGACGAGAATTTGTCAAATCTCTTTGGCTAGAGACCACTTCTCCCTTGGATCTGGAGGATAACTATGAAGTGCTCTATGCCACAGCTCACAGCTGTCCATCTTCAGGCAAGATGGAGCCCTTGCAGCCCTTGACAAGCATAACCGTTACCTATGAGGACTTCAATCCATGGCACACCCTCTCTTGAAGCAGCCATTGTGTCATTGTGCGCCTTCCCTCCTCAGAACTCCTACTGGGGGTGGAAGGACCCTGACCCAACGTCAGCTCTCCTGTCCCTCTTAGGCCTCTGCATGAGCGTCGGAAGTTTCTTCACGACAATATGGTTGAAATTCCCAACCGGATCATGTTCTCAGAAATGAAGCAAGTCACGGTGAGCAGAGACTCCACCCTAGGCAGAGTCCTAGGTGGTTTGAAAGCAAGGCAGAGAACCCCTTGGGTCAAATGTGACTGAATGATTGCGTGTTAATCATCTTTCTTATGAGGGCTGCCAGTGTTTTTGCCTTTGGCTATTTATATCTGTTGACTGCTAACTTCCACCCAGGAGGGCAGCACATAAAACATACTTCCTAGATAGGTGAGGCACCCTAAGTCTCAAAGCTGCAGCAGCTCTCTGGTTGGGAGGATCCCTGTAAACTGCAACAATCCCCTCCTGGCTGCCACACAGCCCTTTCTATTCTTGCCCCAACCTCAGACATCTCTCCTTTTGTCCCTCAGAAAGCTTCAGACTTGGCCGACATGATAAACCGGGTGATCCGAGAGGGGTTGGAAGGGCTGGTGCTGAAGGACGTGAAGGTATGGGGACCACATCCTCTGCTTTCACTTGCAGAAACTCTAAACCCTCTCCCCTGAGACTTTCCAGCCCTGGCTAGGAGATGGCAGCGGTGGTCTTAGGTGGTTGGGATGGATCCTGAGGGGACCCTTTCTGGGTTTGGAATCTGGAGGATGGATTTTGGTTATGTCTCCTGTAGTGCCTGGAGCCTAAGGCATCATGCCCCAGAGTAAGTAGGTACTGGGCTAGATCTGGGAATGTAGCAGTGAAAAGATAAATCCCCACCCTCACGGAGTTTTCATTCTAATTCTTGGTCTCTCTCTTGCTTCCCCTCAGAGTACATATGAGCCTGGGAAGCGGCACTGGCTGAAAGTGAAGAAGGACTATTTGAACGAAGGGACTATGGCAGACACAGCTGACCTGGTGGTCCTTGGGGCCTTCTATGGGCACGGGAGCAAAGGTCAGGCCCTAGGATGGTACTTCTTTGGAAGGCAGCACTCAGGGTACAGGCTGGCCTTTTTACTGGCTTGATCTCCAGCATGGCCAGTCATGACTTCCAAAGTCCTGGGATTGGGGACTCCCACCTGGTCCCTGTCACCTCAGGCAGGGACATCTAAGAGCTGCAGACTTGGGTAGGGAGAGGTCAGGCAAGAATACCCTATGCTAGCTTGGTACAAGGAAGTTCACCACCAACTATTTCATCAGGTTCTTACAGCTTTCTCCTTGGGGGATATCTGTTTCCTAACTGGAGGGGAAGCTAGGATCTGAGGATCTAGTGCTTTTTGGCAGTCTGCTTTGTGCCAGGCACTATTCAATTCCTTTTATTCTTCACCAGTTCCCTGCAAGATGGGTATGATTATCCTTTTTTTACTGAAGAGGAAACTGGGGCTCAAAAAGATGAAGTCAGAATTACATACATAGCTAGTAAGAGGTGGATCCAAGAGATGATCTCTGGCACTCTCACACCAAAGCCCAGGCTCCTTCCTCTCCAGCAGCTGTCTCTCCCTGGGTATATAGGGCTTTGTTGGAGACTCCCGCCAAGCTGGAACTGAGTCCTTGTCCCCCTTCTAGGTGGCATGATGTCCATCTTCCTCATGGGCTGCTACGACCCTGGCAGCCAGAAATGGTGCACAGTCACCAAGTGTGCTGGAGGCCACGATGACGCAACACTGGCCCGCCTGCAGAAGGAACTGGACATGATAAAGATCAGCAAGGTGAGGAGGGGACCCACTTGGCCTTGGCCTCCAGACTTTCCATCATTACTGAGACAGAGGCTGTGCTCTGGGGACTGTAGCCTGTCATTTATCTGTCTTCCCAGAAAGGAGAGCTATTGCTTTGCCATGGGAGCAGTACTAGCCCTTCTAAGTCTCTACGCGCCTTGCTTGTGAAGCAGTCAGAGGCGGCTGGCCTGTGTGCCCTCTGGGCAGGGAGGATCACATGGGGTACGGGACAGCCCCTTTTGCTAAATCGCCTCTTCTCACAATCCCATTACCAAGAAAGGGGGTTTAAGCCTTGTTCCAGCTTAAGAACAGCCCAGGACAGCATCTTTTCTCCTTCAGGACCCCAGCAAGATACCCAGCTGGCTGAGAATCAACAAGATCTACTATCCTGACTTCATTGTCCCAGACCCAAAGGTATCTTCCCTTTGGCCTGGGGTCCTCCAGCCCACAAAATTAGCTTGCACATTCTCTAGAGCCACAGGGAAGCTATCTCAGTGTACCCCAGGGATAGGGATCTGGACTGTTTAGCCAAGTTACAGGCACTGGGGGAGACGAATCAATACTGAGTAATCATCAGCACTAAAGAGAGGAAGGGAGTACCCACTCTGTAGGCAAAGAGGTTCTGCTCTAGAAGTAACCTGGTCCACTCCCTCCCTGTACTTACAGAGAAACTGAGGGCCAAAGAAGAAACAGAACTTCTCCAAGGTCATAGGATTAGAACCCAGGTCTCCCAACTGTTAGCCCAGCACTTGTTTTAAGTGTACTGTATTACTTCTAGCTGGTTGAGAGATGTTTTCTTAACCAATGACTGACCTGCCTGACTTACTCCTTATAGAAAGCTGCTGTGTGGGAGATCACAGGGGCTGAATTCTCCAAGTCTGAGGCTCACACAGCCGATGGGATTTCCATCCGATTCCCTCGCTGCACCCGAATCCGCGATGATAAGGACTGGAAATCTGCCACTAACCTCCCCCAACTGAAGGTGCCAGCTCTTGGGCTGCATGTGTGTCTTCTACCCCATTGTCCCAGCCTTGGAGCCTTGGGCATCTGGCCTACATGTCCTCCACTTCTCTTTTCTCCCATTCCCCTGGCACAGGGCAAGGAAGAGCAATTAGGGAGACTGAAAGGCCAGGCACAGCAGCCCTTGGCCTCCTCTTGGTCTCCAAGTGCAGAGCTTTGCATTCATCATCCCCAACCAAATAGCCCTTGGTCTCTTGCTCTCACAGCCTCCTTGTGAGGGCTTGGCCCCAGACCACAATCCCCACTTGACTCATAAGAACTGGAATACAGAGAGCAGTGATTTAAACCCTGATTACTCAGGCTACAGGGGCAAAGTTTGGAAAAGCACCCTGGAAGCCAATTCCTTTTCCCTGCTTTTTCCTTTCTTACCTCTTTGTTCCCCAGCCACATGAGCCTAAAACACCACACAGACTGCCTCTGAGGCCATTGTCTGGGAAGGGAATACCACCCGTCATTCTCCCTCCCTTCTCCTTAGGAACTGTACCAGCTGTCCAAGGAGAGGGCGGACTTCACTGTTGTGGCTGGAGATGAGGGGAGCTCCACTACAGGGGGCAGCAGTGGAGAGAACGAGGGCACCTCAGGGCCTTCTATGTCCTGCACGGCCCCCAGAGTCTCTCCCAACAAGCCTGCTGCCAGTACAAAGAAGGCAGAAGGGAAGCTGAGTAGCCCCAACAGCAAAAGAGATAAGGGTAAGAGGTGCTGTGGTGATAAAGACGGTGGTGTGAGGGGCAGAGGGCCCATCCCCTGCCCTTGGGGAAACCAGATCTAGGGGCAGGGGCCCAGGCTCACATTCCAACTGAGATGACCTGGCCTCTGTCTACCACAGCTAACATGAACTGCATTCCTGTTGTGTCCAGCCATGGGCTAGAAGCTGTTCTCCTAGGCACCCTGTATCTGCTCAGTCAACCTGAGTGGCAGTACCTGGGAGAGCCAGGCTGACCTGGGGGATGAACCATCTTTGAACTAAAGGACTTAGAACTCCCTCCTCTCTCACCCACACTCATGGCAAAGGAAGGGCCTGGCCCTTCCCCTTGCTGCCCTAGGGAACATTATCATCTCCCCCTACCATCTTCTTTGTTCTTATCCTGACCTCTCTCCTGCAGGCAACAAACTGACTGCAAAGACTTCTCTTGTGAAAGTGGGAGAGAAGCGGAAGGCTCCTGATGAGGGCCCATGCCAAACAAAGGTGAGAGTAAGAATAGCAATGCACCAGGGAGCTGGTTCGGCCCAGAGCCTCATGTCCCTAGCTCCTCTGCACATGAACTTTGAGAAAAGATGAGCAGAAGTATTCCCGGGGACATTAGCTAAGCCCCTTCTCTTCCTGTAGCTGCTCCTCTGTCCTGGGCTGGGCCCACAGTGCTGCTGCTCCATCCTCTGCCCTCTTGTTGCCTTGCAGAGGCAGCCAGCCAGCAAACAGAGAGGAAGGAGAGCTGTGCCAGCAGGCAGGAGATAGAACAGTCCGGCCTAGCCAAGAGAGGCTGCAGGGACCCACCGAGCTGCTGATCCCAAGACACAATTCACATTAAAAGAAAGCCCAGACTGGGTGTGGGAGTGCAGCAGTGTGAGTTTGTGGTCAGGGTGGGAGCAGGTCCAGCCAGCAAGGAGAAGGGAAGAGAGGGCACTGTCTTGGTGACTGTCCTCCCACCTGAAGAGCCTTTTCCCCTTTTTTATTCTTTGATTTAGCAACATCTATTGAGCACCTACTGAGGCCAGGAACTAGGTTGATTATTGGCTCAGCCCTGGGGGAACAGATGGCCCAAAAGGGCAGATAGAGAAGGAAACGCTTTGATAGTGACTGACTCTCCTTCCCCAGGGGGATGCACAGAGGTCTGGCCACCAAGCCCTGAACCCAGTCCCCAGCAGACCTGCAGAACCATTTCCATCTCTTTCCTACCTAAAGCCCTTGAACTTATCCACAGTAATGAGCAAGTCTTTTGACCCCTCTCACCCTCAGTCTGGGCTAGTTCATACATATATAGTAAACTATTTTTAAAGAGGTTTTAGATTACAGAGGTTACAATATATCATTTTACCAAAAAAAAAAAGTATAAGGGCTTCCCACATACCCCATCCCCTAGTCTAGGTTAGTTCTGCAGAGTGGACTTTGCTCGATCTTGAAAGAGCATCACTGAGTCTAAGGGCATTTTGAGTCTGAAAACCACTGGCTCTGACCACCAGCTCCTGGATGGCTCTTGGAGCAAGTACTTTTCCCATATCCAGAGAGATGCTGGCATCATCAAGGATCCCAAATGCTAGAGCCCATCTCCCCCCTCCCTTTCCCCTAGGCAGGAGTGGGGAGGACTGTCAGTGCTGTGTCATCTGGAGTGGCTGGATGGGGGTATTGATGGCCCTGCCTTCTCTCCAGTAAACTCTTTCCACTTGTGTCCTGACCTTTAGGCTCCCGCAGCTCTGGCTCTGGCATTTGCTCTGGCCTCCTTCCTCTGTCCTGTCTCATCTAGGTGGAGACTATACACATCTGCCACCAGTCCAGGCCCAGCCCCACTTCTGACCCCACCCTGACCCCTCTGCATTTGCAGGTGCTGCTGGACATCTTCACTGGGGTACGGCTCTACCTGCCACCCTCCACACCAGACTTCAGCTGTCTCAGACGCTACTTTGTGGCATTCAATGGTGACCTGGTGCAGGAATTTGACGTGGCCTCAGCCACACATGTGCTGGATAGTGACAAGAACCCTGAGGCCCAGCAGGTCTCCCCAGAGTGGATTTGGGCCTGTATCCGGAAACGGAGACTGGTAGCTCCCTGCTAGGACAGCCATCTTCCCTCTCCCTTGGGCTGTTCTCTCCCCTATTATATGACTGGACTGGGCTTAGGCTGGAAGCAGGTAGACAGGAGCAGAAGCGGGTGGGGATGGGCTTTTCCAAGCAATGCATCTTCCAAAACCCACCAACTGTTAATGGTCTCTTCTGGACCAGGAATTAGTTGCTGTGGGTACCGTACCACAAGTGAAATCAGTTTCTCTTGCTGGTTTAAATCTTTCAGATCTGGGTGCTGGTTTGTTGTATTTTTTGTTTTCTTTAAAGAGAAGCTTGGTTATTTTCTTTAATAAAACACCTTGCAGTTATCTCTGTCCTTTCCCAACCTACACCCCTTTTAATTTCCCTAGTGATTAAAGGAGTGAAGGCTGGGTTATTGAAGCTCTCTGTTAAAGCTAACCCTGGTAAAAGTGTTCTCTCCCCTCCTTGCCCATCACTTTTATTTCCAGGCTCATTTTAAAGTTGTATTTAAAAGACTCTTCAGAAAGGCTTCTTATATTCGGCAAAACTTGTATTCAGCTTGGTTCCTTTTGCCAGGAATGAAGCCTCATTTGAAAGAAAACAGAAATTTTATGACTTGATTCTCTGTGCTCTCCATCTACAGTGTGTGGGTCTCTGGTTTGGAGGGGGAGGAGAGAAGGGAGGTTATTCGGGCTATTTCTCTGGGGGTGATACAGTGTTCTAACGGAGGATCTGCATGCTCAAAATCTGGAAACAAGACTGCTCTTTAAAAATCCACACCTAACGGTGTAGAACAAATCTATACAGCTTGCTTACGAAGAATGGCTCCTGTGCCACTTAAGGCTGATTTGAATAATAAAAGGAAGACAATTTAGACATGCTATTCAATAGAACTTTCTGTGGCAATGGAAATATCTGTAAATCTGCAGTCCAGTATGCTAGCGGCTAGCCATATATGGCTGTTGAGTGCTTGAAATGTGGCTAGCATAACTGAAGAACTGAATTTCTAATTTTAATTCAAATTTAAATAGTCCTGTGTACCTAGTGACTGCCACATTGGACAGCACAGATTCAAACCCCAGCCCTGAAATTGATTAGTTCTGTGACCTTAGGCAAGTTATTAAACATCTGAGCCCCAATTTCCCCAAGTAGAATAGGGATAGGAATTACACCTAAATCATAGGGTTGCTGTAAAGAATAAATGAACTCATATGTAATGTAAGCACAGAGCAGATACGCACATAATCTTGTTCTTCCAAGGGCTGTATACTCCCCTCCCTTTGGGCACCTGATCAGGGAGGTATACAGGCCTGTGCACACACAGCAGTCAGCCCATCAGCCTAGGCCAACCTTCTCTGAGCCACACTCCATCAAATGTACCTCAGTGTATGCAGAAGCTGCCATATGTCTCCCAGGGTAACCTGAGGACTTCACTGGGCACATTGGCTAGCCTCAGATTCTTTTCCACCGAGCTCTTTAGGGCTCCTCTCTGCCACATAATTTGGTGTTTCTCCTATCTAGTCTTGGGATCCCTCCTTATCCAGCTCCCATCCCCTTCTAGACTGTTCCTTGGCCTCTCCCACATACCATCCTGGAGAGCTTGGGCAAGTCACAACAACACTAAGCTTCACTTCCCTCAACTGTAGAACAGGAATATTTTGACAAGGCCCAGCCATCTCCAAATATAACGTAGTCTTTCTAAGAGCTTGCCTATATGCACATAGCTTGGGGTTAGCCTGTAGTTGATCTCTTCTTTTGTCAATCTTAACTCAGACTTCTGGCATCTTCACAGCAGATCGGACAGGCATCTATATTGAAATTTTATTACAAAAGTATAAAGCAAAGCTCTGTAACAAAAAATAAACGTTTGGGCTTGCTTTAACACTCAAGTAAGTCTGAGAATCTTAATATAAGCCACTCGAAGGAACACATTCACACCCAAAACATTCCAACAAATTTATACTATATATTGAGCACTAATTCCTGTGCTTATTCTCGTTAGTTTGGATCCAACTATTTCAATGTACTATGAATCTGTCAACTGTCCCAGCCTTTTAAAATAAGCCTCAACTGATCTCAATCATAGCAAAAGCCAAGCAATAATTGGAAGAATTAAGATGTTTCCGTGATAATTAAGACTAAGGATCCATAAGGTGTAGGAGGGAAGACTCAAGAATAAAATCAAGTTTTCAACCTGGGTGAGATATTGGCTAGAATGGGATTTTGAAACTCCCAATTTTTATTTGGTGTTACAATAAAGAAAGTACAAAATATCAGGGTTGTTTGACACTTTTTTCCCTAAATGGAAACCATCACTAGAGGTTTAAAGATTTAAGGCAAGTTCTTTCTCCAAAATGAGTGAATGACATCAGTTCTAATTCTTACAGAGATTACTAACCAACTATCAGGCCTTTATTTTCAATTCATGACTAGGAGGGAATATGGGGGTAAGGTGGAGAGGCAATTCCTCAGCAGAGAAAGCAAGTTATAAGTAGGCAGAGAGCCAGCTTCTGCCCTGAAGTTACTGCTGGATCTTAAATGAGTTGCATATATACAGACCTGTTTCACAGTGAAATCAAGGAATAGCTAAATGAATGGTCCTTTGCTAAAGATGGCAGACTTGTAAACTATAGTATTTACTGTCCAGCAGAAAGGTGAAAAAATGATGCCTTCATGGGGAATCCTGATTCTCCCAACTCCTACAAAGGCTGTGGTCTAGAAACAAATCATCCAGGACTTGGTATAGTGGCCCAGTGTTTAGCTGATGAACTATTTCCTGAAATAATTTCATTTCCCCAAAGGGAGTTAGTGGTTGATGATGGAGGGGAAGCCATAAGTATGCCTGTACCAATATAATAGGTCCCCTTAGTAGGTTTCCCACTGCCTCCCAAAGTCATGATTGGTTCTAGTCTGAGAGATCTTGGTTGCAGAGTGGGGGTCTGCCAAGGCCCTAAGGTGCTTAGGGTTTGCATAGTTCTTCCATTGGTAATGGGAGTACACACAGCTCTTCTGACAGTATGTGTGTTTTGCACTTGACTAAGCTCCAGTGGGCTTTCCTTAAGCCCTTCGTTCATCTGCTGGTATAAAAACCTTAAGTGGGCTCAAGAACATCACCCACTCACTACATGGTCCTCCTTAAAGGGCTTAGAGAATGCTTCTTTCTGACCTGCCCCCAAATCAGTAGGCTGAGAAAGGAAATGGGGAGTAAGGACTTCTCACCAAGTTGGGGGATTAAGGCTTCCGGCTGCCTGCTCAAGGATAGAACCCAGACTAATTCAGTACCTTCTGATACCTCTTAGGTGCTCTTACAGGTTTAGTCTCCATGAAAAGTCTGGGTAGAGAAGAGCAAGGCTCTTTGTCCAAGTCTCTGTGCTTTCAATATGAAGTCAGTGAGACCATGCTTTAGAAATTCCAGGGGAAAGGGAGGGACTTCAATCTCAGGGGAAGCAGATTAAGATTCCTGACTGTTGGAAAAGGAGGATAAGAAGTCAAAGTTAAGCAGAAAGCTACTGCCTCCCCCACAACTTACTTTTTCATCATAAACTAAAATTAAGGACGATGCAGAGTCAGGCTCCAAGAGAGGAAGCAGCACAGATGAGAGGAATTTCACAGTGTCTGGGGAACCAAATCCTCTGTTGGCTACCAGTGTCAGGTCAGGAGACTAACTTCCAGTCCCAGCACTTAAGGATGCAACTCAACAACTTTGAAGATTTTCAAAAGCATTTGTTTTTCATTTCTCACCAGAGATAAGTTTACTGGTCCAAAATTCTATCCTAGGGAGAACTTCTATCGGTCTGGTAAGCAAACATATTTTGGTGCAAAGAAACAAATGGATTTTGGGCAATGTAGCCAAATACTTTAACAAAGTTAGGTTAAAGCACAGAAAGCCAGAGAGACCACAAATAAATCCAAATGTGCTGGAGAGAAAGAGAACCATTTCTAGCAGGACTTGTGATTGGTGAAACAGAGGCAAGCACCTCAACAGGATGGGTTTGGGGAATGGAAGAAAGGGTGGAACTGCACCTAAGTTGTCTGGGTTCTTGGAGGAATGGAGGAAGACACGGTCCAAGCTCTGCAAAGTCTCTTTCCATCAATTACCATCCTCACCCCAAGATTATAAAAACAGGGACTTGCCCATGCAATTTGCACCAGTCCCCACTGGCCTCAGGGGCTCTTTGAGCTAAGAGGTGTACCCCATGGCAAGAAAGGCATACTCAAGGTGACATGGCATCTTTGCCTGCTCTGGTCTTGGGAACACTGCAAATTTTCTTCTGTTAGCCTGCCCCCTCTGCAGGCTGGCCAACCCTGAGCCCAGGCACCTAGGGCTGTGTCCCTGTAAGGCACTGAAGAAGCCGGTGCAAGCCGTCAGGATCGGAAGACGTGCACTGCTCGGATCACATACTGCCGGCAGATGGGACACTCATTCATGCGCTTGCCACACTTGGTGCAGGTTACCATGTGACCACACTCCAGCAGAACACAGTCAATGGGTGAGTCCATACAGATCTTACACAGGTTCTCTTCCACGCTGGATGGCACCGCTCTCCCTGTACAAACACACAAGACAGAATAAAAGGGGTACAGGGGAAAGTAAGGAGATTATCTAAGTGTATAGGATGGTAGTGGTAAAGAGGTGGGAAAGAAGAGGCACACTAAACAAACCCCCCAAATCTACATGCTTCTCTCAAATAGAGCTCCTCCAAGAAGGAATTTCCTCAGTAACTCCAGTTACTTGTTTAATGTAAACCTCCTCCCAAAGGGCTACAGATTTGAAGAGCACAGTACTTGTAGATCAAATACATCCCAGAACATGAGAACTAAGGTAAAGTCCTTAAAGCTTAAAAGAAATCAATTTCAGACAATTGAGGCTGTAATACAGTGAGTGGCACTTAGGGACTCATTATCCTCTAGGGCAGAACATGCTGAAAAGATAAAAATGGTTCAAAAAAGTTTAGATATAAATGGAACTGTAACAAAATGATTCATTAGGGATCGTGAGGCATATCTGTAAACACCCCCAATTTAATAAAGCTAAGGATTATGGAGGAGCCCCCCGTGCCACCCCACAAACTTCCCCTGGCTCCCTCTGAAAAGACTTCCTGGGTGGAGGGGCCTGGCAGAGATTATTGCTCCCTCTTCTGTGCTACCTCAAAGAACTTTATTCACACCCCCATGACTGCTCCTCACATTGGATTATCATTTTGAGTTTGCCTACTTATCTCCCCCATTAGACTATGAGCTCCTTAATTCAACAAATTCAATTTCTACAATTATATACTTAGCATTTGCCATGTGCTCTAACATCAGATATTCATCTTTGAATTCCCAAAATGCCATAATAAACTTATTCTCTAATAAATGAGCGCCTCCCAGGGGAATGGTAACAGCTAACATTCACTAAATGCTTACCATGAGCCAGGCAGGATCCTAAGAGCCTCACATGGGTTAACTCATTGAAATCTCACAAAAACTGAGTAGGTACTCTTGTTACTATCATTTTACAGATGAGGAAACTGAGGCTAAAGAGTTAAGTGGCTTATTCAGGAGCACACAGTTGGTAAGCAAAGGAGCCAGGATTCGAACCCAGGCAGGCTGACCCCACAGCCCATGGGCAGTCCGGCCTCCTGGATACTTGTCCTGAGGGCAGAGACACTATCAAGATAATATTAGCTGTCCACTGCAGGGACAGTTCTCAATAAATGCTAACTGGCTGGTTGGGGTGGTGGAAAACAATGGGCATGGCCAGTATCCTCATAGTTTATCTGCACAAACAGAAAAATCTTGATGTCCAAAAGCTATCCCCAGTCTGTCTTAAATGGTAGCCTGAACCAAAGAGCCAAAAATGGGGAACTGGCCTCACAATTGATCACCTCTACCATCTGGGGCTTAGCCACTCCACAAGGGAATTATCCCATACCCTGTTCCTTCTGTACTTCCTCTATATCCATTTGAGACTATTCAAAAAGACAAAAGAAATACTTCCCCTAAGAGGAAGGCTGACTGAGAAAAGTTGTGAAACCTATTTACCTCCTTTGAGGAGCTGTTGGCACTACAGGGAAGGTTTGGAAGGGATTGAACTGTATGAGCTAGAATTATTTACAGAAATTCAACTACATATTACTTCTCTCAGGAGTAACAAACTCATCAACTCAGGTATCAGCATTATCCCAGGGAATCAGAAAGGAAAAAAGGAAGGCCCTGAGTGGATTAGCCTAATCTTGGTACAGGTGAGAGAGTGGGACCAGAACTCCACATGGTTTGGGAGAACAAAGAAGAGCTCAACTCTCGAGAATTCATCAGATATAAAACTCTGCCCCATTCTAAGTAAAAGTCCACTTTTACTAAGTAATAAATTTGGGAAGTCTTCTGAGAAAGTTTTAAAATGCTCTGTTGGCCCCGACACTACTCTGAGAAAGTTTCTTTTGGGGAGGAGCCCATAACCATATAGCCTTGTAGCTTTCAAAAACTTAAAGCTCATTTGAGAATGATCCTCAGATCCAACCAGGACCCCTGCAGTATGTTCCAGGAGTACCCAAAGGGTAGTCTTTAACACACAAGCAGGTGCACAGCAAGCAGCTAAGGTGGGATAGGCATCTTGTGCCCAGAGAGCACTATATGTGACACCTTTCCTGTCCATCTCTAGAGCAATTTTAACCACTGCCCAGACCTGAACAAATAAGGCTCTTGCAGATCATTACCCTTTCCTTTTGGTTGGTACCAGCAGCTGGTAAACACCAGATTTCCCTGAAGGTATACCCACAGACCCTCTCTACCCAACAAACCAAAAGTGAGGGCAAACTGTAGGGGAAGAGTGCCTTGGCACCAGGATTATGAAAAATGAACTGAGTGTGATACATGCCACTACTCACTTTGTTAAATCTTTTATAAATGCTGGCTTCTGAGCTGTGACAGCAGAGAAAGTTGCAAAAATGGGCCTGACCCTAAGTGTGTTGCCACTCTTCTTCCTTCACGGGGCTGGGGAGAATGACGATTTCTGAGCATGCTGAGATGCCCTGGTTCTCACTGAATTTCCCACACACCCTCTCTCTGTGACACCCACATGCTCAGAATTCTTAGACTGTTATCAGAGATCAGGTTTGAAGGAGGTGAAGGACAGAAGAGAGAAAATCCTAAGCCCATTCTCAAACAGAAACAACTACATACCATTTTGATCTTCAGCACCACACACTGAAAAGGAAAGGAAAAGATAATGTCTTAATATATTATGACATGATGGCACAAGGAAAGGCTCCCACCATCTTGAGTTCATTTCTGACTGCTTCTCTGCTGGGAAACAGGCTTGCCAAGGGCCCACACAGGTACTTACCCTCCCTCCTTACTTGCTCTACCTGCTGAGAACTCACATACAGCTCCTGCTGGCACCCCTGGACTAGTCTAAAATAGGTATTCCATTGGTTGTATAACAAAACTGCTAAGTAGGAAGGATACCATAGAAGCACAATTATATTTTCTATTGCTTTTGAACTGCATTAACATCAAGAAAGACTGACCAATCTAGCTGTTTCAGTCAGCCAGGGAGTCTGGATAAAGTTCACATGTGGAGCCCTCTGTTCTATTCCTGGGTCCTCTCAATTCTAGGGAGATTCTTAGGACAATCCCAAAGGGAAGACTGAGTCTTCCTCTTAGTAGGTCTCAGTCTGTGATCAGGTGAATAGCCAGACTCCCCTAATTCTGATGAATTTGACCTGGTAGAGAAAAACCTGTAATTTGACTTCAACCACTGTTAGGAAATCAAAATGTTGCTCTGCAGGAGCTAAATCAGGTGGGGACAGGAGGGGAAGGTGAGGGCTTGGTGAAATAATTTCAGGAAATGCTGAGTTCAAACAGCTAAACACATTTCTCTTCTACAGGACTTCTCTGCCTTTAATATAATATCTACCATGAATCAGTAACAAGGGGATATAGTATAAAGTATTTTTTCCCAAACTTATTTGGCCACAGACCCAGATATCTTACTGGCCTCCATCTGAAAATGATGCCATGTAAAATGCTTTGGGAAATGAACAAAAGGAAAAGCCCAACTGCAGGAGAACAGATATATTCTCCTCATGCGTGAAAAGATTATTTCCTAATACCCCAAATGTTTAGAATAAGTGTGGTTAGAGGTAGTGTTAAGTGTAAAGGGAGTAAACTATGGTGGGAAAGACCGTGGACTTTGAAACCAGGAAATCCTCAGTTTAAATCCAAGCTCACAATAAAAGGGGGTATTAATAATACCTAATTTCATAGGTTGCTCTGAGAACTAAATATATATATAAAATGCCTAGCCCAGTCCTGGCACTCAAACCACAAATGATAGCTATTGTTAGATGGTGCACATGTGTACAGTGATGTCCTCTTTGGATGAAAGCTTGGCGATGGAGTCAATGATGTCATGCTTTAGAGTGTCAGCAAACACTCCGGAACTCTGCAGCTACCAAGCGGACAACCCCTCACCCAGGTGCTGGAGTCCTTTTTGATCCTTGTACAGCCGAGTCACCCTCTCCATCAGCTCCCATTTCTCACAGCAGCCCTTGTAATTGACAAAGTTGCGAGCCAAGATCTCTTTCAGCTGCCGCACAGTCAGCGCTTCAATGTCTTCCAGATTGGTCAGGTCAGACAGAGAAGCCCTCCGGCCTGGCACGAAGCTATCCTCTGAGTCGATGGACTGCAAAAGCAAAGGCGAGAACAGTGGACTCAACTCTTACTTACCCAAGCTCTCTCTCCAAGGACCCTAGAGCACTCATCACCCCATTCTTTTGGTGACTTACCTCAAGAAGGGTAGTAACAGAGGCAGGTAGAGTACAGTATGATGCTTTGTATTAAAAACAAACCAGTCTTTTCCTGACCCACAGTTCTGTGCTCAGGCACAGACAG